>JARSSU010008762.1:0-21412 GCA_029619165.1 Eurosta solidaginis | reverse complement strand
GTACCAAGCATAGCTTTAACACATAATTGCATACGAAGTATGCAATGTGTAAAAGATTAAAATATGCATAAAGAAGGCAATTGGGAAAGACTTCACAACAGGCATGACGTAGCTGAATGCGTTTACAACCATTTCAACTATCGTAGGGGTGCGAGTTCGACTCCCACTCCCGGGAGAAAAGGCTTTGAAGAGATTTACAAGGTATAATCGAAACAGCTGTCGCCTTGTCCGTCCTGATGTCACGTTGTTTAAATTTTTCCCAAATTATTAAATAAATTATAAAATTAAAAAATTGCTTCAAATAAATGTTTTCATACATTTAAAAAAAAGCAATATGGGCAATCCCCGATTATTAAAAATCATACAAACAGACAAAATTGGTTAATTCTTTGTAGTTCTATAAATAGAACGAAAACAGCAACAAAACCAAAGTTTCTTTGAAAACCGCCGTACCAAGCATAGCTTTAACACATAATTGCATACGAAGTATGCAATGTGTAAAAGATTAAAATATGCAAAAAGAAGGCAATTGGGAAAGACTTCACAACAGGCATGACGTAGCTGAATGCGTTTACAACCATTTCAACTATCGTAGGGGTGCGAGTTCGACTCCCACTCCCGGGAGAAAAGGCTTTGAAGAGATTTACAAGGTATAATCGAAACAGCTGTCGCCTTGTCCGTCCTGATGTCACGTTGTTTAAATTTTTCCCAAATTATTAAATAAATTATAAAATTAAAAAATTGCTTCAAATAAATGTTTTCATACATTAAAAAAAGCAATATGGGCAATCCCCGATTATTAAAAATCATACAAACAGACAAAATGGTTATTCGTTGTAGTTCTATAAATAGAACGAAAACAACAACAAAAAACCAAAGTTCTCTTTGAAAACCCGCCGTACCAAGCATAGCTTTAACACATAATTGCATACGAAGTATGCAATGTGTAAAAGATTAAAATATGCCTAAAGAAGGCAATTGGGAAAGACTTCACAACAGGCATGACGTAGCTGAATGCGTTTACAACCATTTCAACTATCGTAGGGGTGCGAGTTCGACTCCCACTCCCGGGAGAAAAAGCTTTGAAGAGATTTACAAGGTATAATCGAAACAGCTGTCGCCTTGTCCGTCCTGATGTCACGTTGTTTAAATTTTTCCCAAATTATTAAATTAATGTTTTTTTGTTGCGTGATTATTTACTAAAATTCGCCACAAATGCCCTCCACCTAAGTCGGATCAGACAAAGTTTCTTATCAAAGGCTGTCAGCCTTTCGAAATGAACCACTTTCATTTTGTTTAGTGGTTTGCCAATGGTTGGTATGCGGTAAACTACATCGTTGATCCGTTTTACAACTTTGTATGGGCCTTCCCAATTACACTGCAATTTCGGTGACAAACCTTTTTTCGTTGTGGGTTGTATAACAGCACCAAATCTACTTCCCGAAACCTTCCGAATTAATTGCTTTATCGTATCTGGCTTTCATCTTGTCAGTCATAATCTTGCTCGTTTTCTTACAGATCGTGTATTTCCCTCAGCTCTTCCTCCAAGACACGTGGATTTCTTGGCATTTCTATCGCATCAGCATCTATCCCAAACTTCAATCAGCTGGCAGTCGAAGGTCATTGCCAAAATTACCTTTGCGGGGGCCTCGTTGTCTCATGCACTGCCGATCGGATAGCCATCAAGAATAATGATATGTGTGTATACCACTCTTTATGGAACTTGTCCACTACTTCCTCAAGTGCTCCTTCAAGGTTCTATTGAATCGTTCCACCATTCCATCGAATGAGGATGCAATGCAGTTTGTTCGTGTTTTCCGGATGACCCACATCTTACACATTTCTTGGAACACAGCTGATTGGAAAATTCTCCCTTGGTCAGAATGTAACTCTCATTGGGACACCATACCTTGCAACGCAATTGTTTGTAACCACTTCTGCTACTGTTTCCGCTCTTGATTTGGCATTGGCTGAAATAATCCATAACAGACGTATTTGTTTCCGCGGTTGCTAGTGAAATGGATCTGCGACATCATGGCGATCCTTTCAAATGGTGCACCTGAAATATACTGCTTCTTCTAGCCATGACTTCGTGTTTTGGGCCCTTTCACTCTGCTGCAAACCTCGCAGTTGGCAATCCACTCGGTGACCGACTGACGGCAACCAACCCAAAATAATCTTTGCTTAATTTTCTCGAGCGACTTCGTGATTCCAAGATGACCTCCACTACGACCGTTATGTAGCTCACTGAGAACGTCAGGAATTCTTTTCCTGGGAACAACTTTCAGATTCTTCTTGCATGACCATCCTCACTCTCCCATATTTGACGCAGGCAACCGGATATCAATTCTAAACTGTTCCGCTGTGCCCAATTTGACTTCGCAATGGGACTCTTGCTGACATCTCCTCTCTGTTTGGTCTTTAGTTTCATTCAGCCCTTGCATAACATGTGACAGATCAGTATCTTCTAGCTGACACTTCCTTAGTTGTTCCTTGTGCCCATTCATTCGTACACATTATAGTCATAGCCGGACATCTATAATGTCTTCTTTAGCCTCGGCCTTTGAACAGTGCTTGCATTCCAAATTACATGGTATTCGTGACATTGCATGGCATTTCCATGGTACTACCTTTTCGATGCTCAATGGAAAAGTCATAGCTTTGGAGTCGCTCGATCCACCGTGCCAATTGTCCTTCTGGATTACGGAACTGCAGAAGCTGGCCGTAGAGATATTGCTGAAAATCGTTGCACTAGAGGACTGCTACAATGCAATGCTCTCTCCGTTTAACGCAGTAGTCTCCTCTCTGTTTTCCAACTGAACGGCTGTAATATGCAACCAACTTCTCCTGTCCATCTACCCGTTGTGATCAAAACGCCTACTATAGCATATCCACTCGCATCTGTATCTAGAATAAATATTGCTCCTGGAATCGGATATGCCAACAATGGGGCAGTGCACAAACGCTCTTTCAATTTTTGGAAAGCCACTTCTTGCTCCTTCTTCCATTCAAAAGCCTTATTT
The DNA here is from genome assembly GCA_029619165.1 of Eurosta solidaginis. NCBI lineage: Eukaryota > Metazoa > Arthropoda > Insecta > Diptera > Tephritidae > Eurosta > Eurosta solidaginis. The sequence goes on along the minus strand of JARSSU010008762.1, from coordinate 18,389 downwards.
TTTCTTGTAAGCTCGTAGTACAAATCGGCGGTAATATGTGCACAGCCCAAGGAAACTTCTCAATCATGTAGGTGCTGTGGTCTTGGCCAATCCATTACAGCTTCTATTTTTTCGTTAGCAGTGCAGAGGGTTACCTTGTGACCCAATAAATTTACTTCTTTTTGAAACAGCGCACACTTTTTGGGACTTAGCTTCAGACCAGACTCAGCTATTCTTTGGAAAACTCCTCAAAGTTCTTCAGATGTTCTCGCAGTTCTTTCCAATACGATGATGTCGTCTAGGTACACTAAGAATGTTTTCCAATGTAGTTCTTTCAGTACCTGATCCATGAGTCTTCAAAAGTAGCTGGTGAATTACATAGTCCAAAAGGCATGACTGTAAATTGCCAAAGACCATCGCCGACACTGAAAGTCTGTTTTCTCTTTGTCTTCCTCCTTCACTTCCACTTGCTAGTAGCCGCTTTTCAAGTCCAGTATGGAAAATCATTTCGTCCAAGATGAGCGAGTCCAGAGTATCGACAATGCTTGGCAATGGTAGCTATCCTTTTTGTTAGGTCATTCAACGTCCGGCAGTCCACGCAAAACCTCATTTTTGCATCCTTCTGCTTTACAAGTACTACTGGTGAGCTCCATGCGACTAGCTGACTGGTTCGATGACGCCGTTGTCGCTCATTTCTGTATGATTTGACTCGAACCTATCCGCTTCCCCAGTGGAACAATAAGTGGAGCTTGACGGCTCAGCTCGCATCTTCTGTGTCAATTTGATGTTTCACAACGTTGGTTCAGCCTAGTTTGGAGCCATCTTGGTCAAATATGTTCGCGTACTTTAGGAGCAGTTGTTTTGCCTTACTCTGATAGTCTCCCTCTCGCACTTCTGTACATGCCGTGATGTCATTTGAAAGATCAATCTTGCTAGTTGAAACGTTTTCCTGGAGCTGCTCACAGTTAGTAATTACTTCAGCTTCTTGGCATCTTCCCACTATAGCTCCTTTGTTCAGTTTGAGTGGTGACTTGAACTCCTTGAGTACTCTTACCGGAATACATCCATCTTGCTTAGTCATATCCAGGGTTTTTTCTACAAGTATTTTCGCTGTTGATTTGTTTGCTGCCTCAACAACCCACAATTTGTTTTTCCCACAATCTCCATCCAGCTTTTCCCAGATTACTGCCTCCGATTTTTGTAGTATTTGCTGATTCTTCTCCACCAGAACTCGTTACTGCTGTAACCTTTCTCGTAGCCGAAATTAAGTGGCACATCCATGTTCTTATATCGTATCGTCTTACTTTGCATGTCAATCTTGATGCCTTGTTCGATTAAGAAGTCTACTCCAATTATGATTTCATCAACAATCTCTGCCATTGTAAAATTGTGTAGTACCGTGACGTTTCCAATTGTGACTTCACATGTTACTTCTCAAATATCTGTGTGCCCTCTCCAGTGGCTGTAAGCAATCTTGCTCCAAGCAATGGCCTTATCTTCTTGTTGACTAAATCTGATCGAATGATGGAATGAGATGCGCCCGCATCTACAGTCAATAAACCTTCCTTTCCATCCACATGTCCTCCGACAGTAAGACTGCTCGACCTTCTTCCAATTTGCGATTAGAGATTATGGGGCATTCAACTGCGGGAGCCAGCTGTCGCCACTTGCGGCTGACTCGCTTTAGTTTAATGATGGAGTGGATTTGTAGATTTGCTCATCTCCTTCAGCTCTGCGTTCACGACCACCCACATTGTTGGAACTATTAGGGCTGCTGCTGCAATAACATGCACTGTGCCGTGACTTTCCACACTTAAAGCATATTTCTGCATTATTATTCTTCGGATTCGTTCCCTTCAAACCTTCCAAACTTGTGTCTACCAACTCTGGTCTTTCTACTTCCACGCGATGAGCTTTGTATGCGGGCTTAATTAATAGTGAATACTCTTACGGGGATACGTCCATCTGGTTTGCTATATCCAGGGCTTTTCCTACAAGTACGTTCGGTATTGATTTGTTTTCTGCTTCGACAACCCACAATTTGTTTGTCCCACAGTCTCCATCAACCTTTTCCAAGATTACTGCTTCTGATTTTGGTGGTATTTGCGGACTCTCTTCCACCAGCACTCGTTTACTGCTGTAGTCCCTTTCGTAGCCGAAATTAAGGGGCAAGTCCATGTTCTTATATCGCATCGTCTTGCTTTGCATGTCGATCTCGATACCTTCGTCGAATAAGAAGTCCACTCCAATTGTGATTTCATCAACAAAATCTTGTGTACTACCGTGAAGTTCCCAATTGCGACTTCACATGATACTTCTCCTAGAACCGTGGTGTTTTCTCCAGTGGCTGTACCCAATCTTTCTCCATGCAATGGTCTTATCTTCTTGTTGACTAAATCCGCTCGAATGATAGAATGAGATTCACCCGTATCTACAGTCAGTAAACGTTCCTTTCCATACACATGTCCCCCGACAGTAAGAACGTTTGACCTTCTTCCAATTTGTGAGATAGAGGTTATGGGGCATTCAATGCGGGAGCCAGCTGTTGCCCATTGCGGCTGACTCGCTTTAGTTTAACGATTGAGTAGATTTGGATATTTTCTCATCTCCTTCAACTTTGACTTTACGGCCACCCACATTGTTGGAACTATTAGAACCGGTACTGCAATTACGTACAATGTGACCTGGGTTGTCGCACTTGAAACATTTCATAACTCCAGCATTTTTCTGTTTTGACCCCTTCAGTGCTTTCCAAAATTGTGTCTACCCAATCTGGCCTTATGGCCTTATGGCTTAATCAAAAGTGAGGCTGTTTCCTAAGTCAGTACATGCGATACCGTTTCAGCAAATGTTAGTTTTGGATTCGCGTATGTAGCTCGTTTTGTTTCCACATGTCGTACGCCATTTATGAAGCCTGGATTTTTTACCCTCTCGGTGTATTCCACGGGTGCGTCCGCATTTGCTAGATGGGCGAGTCATCGACATCCGACGCAACTCCTGCAAGACTCATTCGCTTTTTGGCAGCGATTTTGCAACTCAATTTTATATATCTGTTTCCTATGCTCGCTTCCGTAACGTCTCTCGACAGCGGCCATCAATACTTCATAGTTGTTCCGCTCTCCTTCGGGAATCGTCTGTAGGATTTCGGCTGCTGGCCACTTCAATGCTACGAATAGAGCTGCAACTTTATCTTTAGCATTCCAGTGTTTCACTGCTTCGATCTTCTCAAACTGTAACTCAAAGACCTGGAAAGGAACAGAACCGTCAAGGGATGATATTTTTACCTTTGGATTGCTTGCTGAGACAGCTGGGCGATTTAATTGCAACTCCTGTATACGACCTCTCAAAGCATCCACCTCGTTTTGATTTTTTCCTCAAACTGCGTTATTTTCTCTTCCATACACGCTTCGAGTTTTTTATGGTATACGCGCCTCTTTGCGCTTCGAGTTGTACTGTTATACGTACCCTGTGGGTTAGGGGCAGTAGAATATGCCCACGGCAGGCATGCCAGTCGTAAGAGGCGACCGTAATCCGCAAAGGGGTGTATTTCTAATTAAATTGGTTTATGCTGATCTTCGGATTTTCATACTCCAAGCCAACAGTGCACCTCTGTAACAATTGCCGTCATCGTATTAGTGACGAAAAGGGATTGTACTGATGGTTTAATTGGTTTGTGGTTGATCTTCGGATCTTCACACTCCAAACCTATCAGTGCACCCTAACCGTAACAAATGTACGTCATCTTATTAGTGACGATAAGGCTAACCAATCCTGATGGCTTTACTCGAAAGGGAGCAGGGTGGACGCTTATATCACCCTGTGGGACCCCAAGCATGGTCCTTATAAAAAACTGCCACCGCGGGAGCAGGAAAATAAGCGGGTGATCTGAATTCTTCAGGTCTCGCCTTCCTGTCCTGGTATGGCCCCCTTATGGGAGCATGGCGGTGGCTGTGGTTTCATATCGTAATTCTGGGAGGGTAACCCAGAATGCGTAAGATCCCTTCCGTGGAATTTCGCTTCTTCGTTGGAGGTGACATTGTTCTCTTCGAGTAATGCGGTCGCTCCAGCCGCCGAATCAGACAATATAGTATTCTCTTCGGAGTAATACTGTCTTCTTTGGTGGGAGGTGGGCAAGAAAGTTTACTCATATACTTCTCATATTGAGTAAGCTTCCCGAGTACGTGCTAATCTGCGCACAAGTAATTCAAAAACGCTTCTGCGGAACGTCAAAGAAAGATTGGTTACATCCCTAAATTGTGCACGTTGTTTAAAAAGGATGTATAAAAGGAAGATTAAATAAGCATGAATAACAGGAAGAAAAATATGGTGGATATTCCAATGGCGAGTTTATTAGAGTTGGATAAATGTAGCAAATAATGTTGAGAATAAAGTCGATGGTTGCATATAAATGAATGAGAAACGTTTAGCTGGTAGTTCAGTTGCAACAGGGTCCCTCGTCGTGGAAAATTATGGATAATTGTAAGGGTGGGTATTTCCACGCATCTTTTTGAAATTTTTGGAAACTTCGTTGGACCTGCTATGTGATCAAGTTTTCGTTTTAGTACCTGATTTGATGTATCTTGAGTGCATTTGTACTTTTAGAGTACATTGGTAGTCATTCACGGCGAACGAGCGTATAACTGAGCGAACGTAGCACCTATGACTAATGTAGATGTATCCTGCGAGTGCTTGTGTCGTAAGTACTTGTGAGCATCACTGTCTGTTCTGAATAAAACAGATAGTTTTTATTCACAAGGAATTATATGCCGCTCTCACTTTTGGGAACATTTAAGTAGTTATTCATAAAGAAAGACATTTGCATTGATAGATTACATCGATATTTATATCATGGTGAATGTGCGTTGTGGATCATAAAGCTTTAAAAGGTTTTGTCACATCCCTAAATTGTGTTCCAAATTCGTGGTGCTTAGAAAGGGTGCTCACAATGCCCCTAATACTTGTATTTAAATTGTACGACTGTAGCATGTATCTGATCTTTACACACAGAACATGTTGCAGACGAATTACTTGTGAACAGAGAAGAACGTTCTATGGTCCCGGGTGGAATTACCTAACAACCGGATACCATTAACCATAAAATGGCTGGAGCTTTATACACTCCTAGCTTACCAAGGTAAGGACTTGTAATTAAATCGCCCGATTTCAAGCAAATTGGTACCAAACGATTCGGCTAAGGAGTGTTGAGAGAAGACAACATGGAGCCGATATATTTTCCCCAATGATCACGCAGTAGATCCATGTTTGACACCGTGAAGTTAAGTCTACAAAGATAGGCATTTGCGTTATAATTCACTATTGACTGTACTGTTGTACGTGCCTCTTGTTCTTTGAGTTGTGTTTCCATCTTTGATGTTATACGTGTCTCCTGTGATTACAGTTGGGATGCTATACTTTTCTTCTGTTCTGCCAGTTGAGATGTTATATTTGTGTTTTTTTCTTCCAGTTGAGATGACATTTGCGATGACGTTTCTGAAATGCGTTCCTCCTGTGCTTCCATCTTGGATGTTACTGTCGATGTTTGCGCAGATATTGCAGCCAAAATCGTGTTCAAGTCTGTGCTCGTAACTGTCCGCGATGTTTCGTTTTTCTCTTCAATTTTTGCTGTTGTCTCGTCGACATTAAGATTAAAGACATACTCTTCCACACTAGTTCTTTCTGCTTCCATTGCCTCTCGTAGTCGTGACTGAAGTTCGAGTTTAATACCGGTTGTATTCAATCCACGGCTCTCCAACTCCTTCTTCAGTTGCTGGATCTTCAACTCACTTAACTTTGCCATGTCCTTGTTGTCCTCTGCAATTTATTCAACAATTCCTCTTCTTACACCAATTATAACGAATTTACTGAAATCCCGCTTATTTGCAAACCTTCTACTAACGTTCGAATCACTAAGCTCTTGAATAAATAACTCCATTATTGAATAATGCAAAATTTGCCTTTATTAGACTACTTGAAAATAACACTTATACTTCGCAACTGATAGCTTGCTTAAATCAAACTGATTGGTCGTGCCTCAGCTGCTGTTGCTTTTATACTGTTTGGTTTACTCGTTGGCATAGTTCTATAGAATTTACTAGTTAGTAACCAGCTATAAAACTACCAGCTATAACTACGTTTTATAGCTTTTCATATGCGCGTGTATATGTGAGTGATACTTGCACAAATTATTGCCTACTTTTGGGAGTATCTCAGATATAAGCATTTGTTTGTGCGTTGCTCTCCGCTGCTTGTATGGGCATATGTATAGACATAATGATAATGATTTAATTGATGTGCATACAAGTCACTGCTTAGTATTGGCTTAGAGATGATAGTATCCCTTAGTGTTGCTAATATTCGTCACACTAAGTTAAATCATCCCCTGATTCCGAAAATCAAGGTAATTTTTAATTCTGTGGTAACGTTTTTGAGATATTTACGAATTACCGTTTTTTTCACATTGGGTTCACTTAATCATATATATCTCAAGAAATAATCAAACATTCCAAAACGGTTTGAAGCTTTTAAAAGGTAATACAATTTTCTAAAAACTGCGTATACAACACTTTTTGCTAGGCCCTGGGGATTCAAAGATAACTAACAACCATTTCGGATTTTTTTAAATTTTGTAAAAATATTAAAAAATTTGTACTTTGCGAGGAAAGATCTCGAAAACTTTTTATTTTTTTGCAGATTTTTTTCTCTCTAAGCTCTGGTTTATTACAAAAAAATTTATTTTTATTCAACAAAATCGATGAACTAATACAAAAGTTATAAGCATTCAAATAAATATATCCATATAGTAAAACTTAAGTACCCTACAAATAATAGCATATGTACACTCTATGATCTTATTTTATAATTGAAAAAGTTATGTGTCTTGTTTTGACGCTTACCCTAATCTGATCGGTTTCTCTTATGAGAAACCAACCGTAGTCACCCATCATAGCGACATCCCAGAATCCTTGATACCAACTTTCAATCATTTTCATTTGCTAGTGAAACCTTTCGCCATGCTCGTCACATTCGTCGCCAAGATTTTGCGGGAAAAATTTAAATGGGAGTGTAGAAAATTAATTTTTATAGACATATTTACTCCTGAAAGAAAATAAAAAGATGATAAAAAAATTTTAAGGACTACCTTTATATAAATGTACCAAAAAATAGAAGGCAATTTTTTATTTAATACAGACATAGTTTTGTTGAATTTTGACTTAAAAGATTTAACAATAGCTCTTGTAAAATAATTTTGGGATTTAAAACTGTAAAGGTGGAGCGCAATCTTTTAATTAAGGCAAACCATGTACTTGGGATTAACTAACTGATTATTTAAAATTTAAGCACGCTCTACCTTTATAATTTTGAATCCCAAAATTCTTTTACAAGAACTATTGTTAAATCTTTTAAGTCAAAATTCAACAAAAATATGTCTGTATTAATAAAAAATTGCCTTCTATTTTTTGGTCCATTTATATAAAGGTAGCCCTTAAAATTTTTTTATCATCTTTCTATTTTCACTTTTTTAGTGCTGCCTACAAAAATGCATTTGGAATTTTGGTTCTGACTCACGGCCCATGTTTCAAGTCTCTATTTCACCGGGAAGTTACTTAAAAATCGATTGCAAGATTCCCCTCGTTTTTCAAGGGTTTGCAGTTATCTTGACTAGCGCGCCACTTAGCGGAAATTTTTTTCTATAAGTTGTATCGTCACTACGCCTCTAACTAAATGCCAAGTCTCTAGGTAACCGGGAAGTTAGTTAAAAATGGATTGAAAGATTCCCAAATCAAAACTAATTCTCTTAATATCTCGCCATCTAGTAATATCTCATTCATGCGCCACCTAGCGAACTTTTTTTTGATCAAATATTGCATTGCCACCGGCTCCTGACTCACGGCCCTAGTTTCAGGTCTCTATCTCACCGGGAAGTTACTTAAAAATTGATCGCAAGATTCCCCCACCCCCCCCCTTTTTTAAGGATTTGCAGTTATCTTAACTAGCGCGTCACCTAGCAGAAATTTGTTTTCTATAAGTTGTATTGTCACCAGGCCTCTATCTAAGCGCCAAGTTTCAAGCCTCTAGGTAACCGGGAACTTAGTTAAATATGGATTGAAAATTCCAAAATTAAAATTGGTTTTCTTACCATCTCGGCCAGCGTGCGTCACTCTAGAGATTTTTTTTTATCAAATGTTGCATTGTCACCGGGTTCTGACCCACGGCCCAAGTTTCAAAGGTCTAGCTCACCGGCAAGTAACTCAAAAACCGATCGCAAGATTCCCCTCGTTTTTCAGACATTTGTAGTTACCTCAATTAGCACGCCACTTAGCGGAACTTTGTTTTCTATAAATTGTATTGTCACCAAGCCTCGAACTGTGTGCCAAGTTTCAAGTCTCTAGGTCATGGCGAAGTTAGTTAAAAATTGATTGAACGATTTCCAGATCAAATTAATTTTCTTAATATCTAGATCCATACGCCACCTAGCGAAATATTTTTGATCAAATATTGCATTATCACCGGGTTCTGACTCACGGCCCAAGTTTCAGGTCTCTAGCTCACCGGAAAGTTAGCTAAAAATCGATCGCAAGTTTCCCTACGTTTTTTCAGGGATGTTCAGGGATTTTCGTTTATCTCGATTCGTCTGCCACCTGGCGGCAATTTGTTTTCCATGAATTATAGTGCCATCGACTCGCAATCTACGTGCTAAGTTTCAAGTTTCTAGGTAACCGGAAAGTTAGTTAAAAATGGATTGAAAGATTCCCAAATCAAAATTAATTTTCTTAATATCTCGATCCGTGCCCCACCTAGCGAAATTTTTTTGATAAAATATTGCATTGTCACCGGGTTCTGACTCACGGCTCAAGTCTCATATCTCCCGCTCACCGGAAAGTTACTACAAAATCGATTGCAAGATTTCCCTAGTTTTTCAAGGATTTGTAGTTATCTCACTTAGCGCGCCACTTAGCGGAATTTTGTTTTCTCTAGATTGTATTGTCATAAAGCCTCGAACTGTGTGCCAAGTTTCAAGTCTCTAGGTCACCGAGAAGTTAGTTAAAAATGGATTAAAAGATTCCCAAATCAAAATTAAGTTTGTTAATATCTCGATCCATGCGCTACCTAACGTAATTTTTTTGATCAAGTGTTGCATTGTCACCGGGTTCTGACACATGGCCCAAGTTTAAGGTCTCTAGCTCACCGGGAAGTTACTTAAAAATCGATCGCAAGATTCTCTGCGTTTTTTCAGGGATTTTCAGGGATTTTCTTTTATCTCGATTCGTCTGCCAGCTGGCGGCGTTTTGTTTTCTACGAATTGTAGTGCCATCGACTCGCAAACTATGTGCTAAGTTTCAAGCTCTGGATCACCGAGAAGTTAGTTAAAAGTCGATTGCAAAATTTCCATTTTAAAATTAATTTTCCGTATATCTCGATCCGTGCGCCACCTAGCGGATTTTGTTTTTCACTTGCATTGTAATGTCTCCCAGATCTGAACTATGCTCTGAGTATCAAGTGCTTAGTTCGACGGGAAGTTACCGGAAAAGACTTTTCCGTGGGTCAAAAATTCGTATAGAAATGAGGGGACGAACATGAAAGCGACTTAATATAAAGGTATAATAAAATAAAAAGTATAGATATTAGATAAATACTTATGTGACACATTAGTATACAATTTTCTTAGGCTGGATTTATATTTCAATTCAGAACAAATTTTTGTTTACATTTGCTCGTTCTTGTTTGTTTGGCACTGGACGATGAATTCAGATTTAGGGCTATATATTTTCATGTAAATTTAAAAATTTTCATACAAATTTTTTGTTTATCGGGCAGATAGGTTTTAAAGTTAACTGAGAGAACGGCCTTAAATATGTTTTTTTATTTACCCATTTCCGCATAGTTTTTGATTAAGTCGTTCACTGTCATCTCGTAGTTAGGACTTTTGTGTTTGCCTAAAAAAGAAGTAACGACCTTTTCAAAATAATCCCACGCTGCTGCCTCCACTGGCGACAATAGTTCTTTGAAATGACTATTGGTCATCATTTTACTTATTTACGGTCCCACAAAAATCCCTTCCTTTATTTTTTCTTCTGAAATCTCTGGATAGATTTTCTTCAAATGATGAAAAGCTTCGCCTTCTTTGTCCAAAGCCTTGACAAAGTTTTTGATAAGGCCGAGCTTGATGTGGAGCGGAGGTAGAATTATTTTTCCCTTCTTTATAAGTGGGGAGTATTTTATGTTATCCGCCCCCGACTTGGAAACTCGATTCGTTCTGGCCAATCATTTATGATGTAGTTGTTTTGGCGGGCTCAGCTATCCCATTTGCATAGAAAGCAACAGTATTTTGTGTATCCACATTTGTAGACCACATAGCATTCCAACGACTTTAAGATCGGACATATTTTACAATCATGTTCTTTGTATTTGATTAATTTGAGCAATTTTTGCATTATCTCATACGTTTCCTTCGTATTTACTGCATGCGCGATCGGGATAGATGCCTTTGGTTGCCAATATGCAATATTACGGCCGTTAAACTTAATTTATTGCCTTCTAAGAACAATCGTCAAAACTGTTTGAATAGACCAGCAATGTCTTTGCAGTAACAAACACTGTCCTCCTTCGTATAGTACTTGGAAAATTGTTCGTGACGAGTTCTATAATATGTTACCTTAACATCGGATGAAACAAATTTAAATTGTTGCATACGAGAGGCGTGTAGTTCGGCCTTTTCCTTTGGCAATTCCAAATCCCTTATCCAATCATTGAGTTCTGCTTGTTACAAAGAGTTTTCTTTCCTTTTCCGTTTGAAATCCAGTACAACATGATGCCGCGTAATCAGATACTGCTGTTGATAATAAAACTGGAGCCGGAACTAAAGTTAAATTTGATTCTGGCAATGTAGCTTCCGTTGAATTTAGTTCTGGTAATGACTCTGTAGATACGCTCTTTCCAACCCCAAGTACTTTTGTAGTACAAATATAGCAGTCCGTTGAATGGCAAGTTGGTTCCCTCCACTTCATTGGTGTAATAAATTTCATATGTCGCCTAAATAGATAGTTTCCAGAAACTAGTCAGCTATTTATTAAAAGGGAGCAAATTCCTAATTTTTGCTGTTCCGGTTTCCGAAAAAATCAATTCGACTCGACATGTGGTGCACACAGTATTCGGTGTCCATGGTTTTTAGGCTGAATTCCAAAATACTTATAGTATGTAACTTTCAAAGGAATTGAAAACACACGTCGCATTCTTTTAACGATAAATTGACCGCAGATGAAACAGAACATATCTGGATCAAAGTACAAATTTTGCTTTATTTAAAAATAATATTTGTAAAACTGATTTTATCGCAAATGGGCGGTGCTACGTCCATTTTAAAAAAACGTTTCCAAATTTTTATCAAGAGTCTCAATATCAGTCCACATGTCAAATTTAAACATTTTAGGTGTATTATTTACAAAATAATCAGGATTTTTTGGGTTTTCCAAAATGTTATATATATAAAAAGTGGGCGTGGTTATCATCCGATTTCGCTCATTTTCAATACCAATCTATTCTGGGTCGAGATAAGCTCGTGTACCAAATTTGGTGAATATATCTCAATATTTACTCAAGTTATCGTGTTAACGGACAAGCGGACGGACGTACAGACGGACGAACATGGCTCAATCAAATTTTTTTTCGATACTAATGATTTTGATATATGGAAGTCTATCTCGATTCCTTTATACCTGTACAACCAACCGGTATACAATGAAAATTATAATACCCTGTGTACAAGTACAGCTGGGTATAAAATTAAAAATGTGTTGGAGGTACGCCTTTTTCTTTTATTTGCATGGCTGATTGTTTTAATTTTGTATAACAGCTGTTATACGAGCTGAAAATTCAGAACTTCGAAAATATGAAAAGCGTCATATTTCCGAATTTTCGCTACCCATATAAAAAATCTTAATATTGCTGTGAAGGTGGTTAAATGGCCTTTACTTTGATATGCATATCTTTAAAGGAAAAATTTGGCAAAACTCCTGTTTAAGCGAAAAAATTCGTTTTTTACCAAAAATTTATTTTAACCAACACAATTGCCAGCTGGTAAAACTATTGCATATTAAATAAATCATAAATTTGCATTAAATGTGCTATTTTCAAATCAAAGCACTGCATTTTTATACCTATGAGCTCTTAGAGTACTATTTCCACTGTGCTTCCCAACCGAATCAGGCCGATGATGTCAAAGTAGTCAGCATAAACCAGTAAACCAGTTTTGCAGCTAGTATATTTTTCAGCATCAAATCAAGATATTGCACTATTGGATCCACCTTTGTGAAACCTCGAACGGCTCGCAAAATTCTTTTTCAATACTGTCTGAATTGACAGTGTTGCACAACGTTCTGTGGTAAAACTTAATTCAGATATAGCGGTTTATCGTTCCCTTTATTCGTTAGCCTCGTACCTACCCTCCTCAGTCCCGAGGCTAAAATAAGTGAAAAACCAATATTTTTTATATTTTTTAGGTTATATTCTTCTAAAATTAACTATAAACTTCACATTTTATTATTGTAACATATAAGGATTCTTAGCACTGGCAGGTGCAGCCAGCTGAACATTTGGCTCGTAGGCCAACGAAAAACAAAAAAACCGTTTTAAACTAAAAAATATTTCAAAAAAAGGACGAATAGTTTAAAATAGAAAGATTTCAAAACATAAGTTAATTTCAGTAACGGTTGATGTAATACTAATCTCTTATGAATGGAATTCCATAAAACAGTGTCTATCGCTAGCAATGCACAAAAACACATTGCAAGAAACGCATTTGAATCTGGACTTTTGGTTGCATCCTTCCTTACGGCATCTCATAAATTGTTTTGTCCTGGACCACCACAGATGGGCAAATGTCTGCTTTCGGTCCTTCTCACATCTTTTGGGGGTAGTGGCTGTATGGATCTAGCTCTTTTTGTGGGGGACATCCTCTTGGGTTTCGATGTCACTACGGCCTTTTTACCAGCACTTGTGGACAAACATTTCCTACGTACATCTTAAAATCTAAAAGGTCCATCAACTCGGACTTCTTCGCATCAAATGAAAATTGTCTTTTTATAAAGAAGTCAGGAGTTACAGAGTGCGAGATCGATCAAGTGCCAAAAACTCGTAGGGGCCACTTCTTTGTTCTGATATTAATACGGTAATAAGATATCAACCTGTCTGCAAGATCTACTCCGCACCATTGACGTGTTATAACTTGCAACCGTATTCGGACAATTGACACTTAAGTATTTTTTCGGCTTTCTTATCCCATCGATTAACAGATATAATTGGTGTTGTCCGGTCGAAGTGGTCGCTAAAAGAACCGAACGACTGTCCATCCATTTCACAACCGCTACTTACTCATCTTCTCTTACAAACTCATAAAAGGTACCTCTGCCTCTTTTCAGAAGGTCATGGTCTGTTGAAAATTTTGCTCGCAGTTCTTTGGGGATTCGGTTTTGTTGAATTGTACCAGTAGCAAATATTTCCATCAAAAATCTAGCAGCTTTATCGATGTAAAATAACGGTCAGTAAATATTTCGCTGCCTTTTTTTATATTTTCTGCAAGTCTTTGCACTACTGTTTCCCCCGATACCTAAATCGTGGTTGCATTTGTTATTGGCCCAAGTTTTTGCTCCCTGGTAAATGAAAAAGTCCAATAGTAAACCATCTGGACTAGCAAGGAAAAAATTTTTCAAACCAACAGGACAGGGTTTTCCCTTAACATATTGTTTCAATTGAGTGGTACCGGAGAATGGAATCATTTGTTCATCGATGCTCAGTTTTGCTGGCTTTGGTAGGGATTGGCATTTTTTCAAAACGGTTTTGTTATAACTGGTTCAACCTTCCACAATTTGTTGTTTTCTTTTTCCTGTGGAGTAGCTCTTAAGTTGTCGACGAAATGCATATAATTTATAACTTAAAAAATCGATCCCTTGGTATCTGTTTAATGTCCGGAACTTTAAAAGCAAGTCGGTAGTACATCCTTACGCGAGAAAGTTTCATGCAACCAGCTAGTATGTGGGGCCCCACATAATTTCTTATACTCATTAGAATTTGAACTCAAATTTTGACCATTTTGTAGATCGTACATATTACTCTGCTGTGAAATTTCTCGCCAAAAATCGTCATCAAAATATTTCCGAGAAATATTGGAAAGGTGTCCACTCAAATCTATCCTCTGCGTCCAATGCCTCGTCGGTAGCGAGCGCACTAGCCCCGTCAAATTCTTTGGCTAGTCATTTGAGCGGTTGTTGTTTGAAGAGTACATCAACAAATTCTGGTTCAGCAATATTATCTTCTTCATTATCAGATTCTGGATTGTGGTCAGAATCGGAATCACTTGAAAAACTCATGTTTGAACGATTAGGAACGAAATCCATGTCTTCGTCATAGGACAAACCATCAAAATCACTGTCCATGAGCATCTCCATCACTTCTTCTTCTGTAAAGCGTTTTTTTCGACATGATGGCTACCAAATGTCCAGCCCACTGAACAGTTAAAAAACAGCATTTATATTTGAATGGTATAAATTTATGTGAAAGAGTTCTTACTTACCTAAAAGATGAAGTATGTTTCTCTTGATTTTAATAAAATATAAACTTTATTGAAGAAATAGAGCAGAAAATAGTAATTGAGTATATTCAAAGAGAACACCTGTTTTTCGAATAACTGTTCACTTATTGGTTTGTATTACGACAGGGTTGTCATGCAAGCACAAAAAAACGATTCAATTGTAAACTCCAGATGTCCAGCTTCCCACAAAGTTGGATCGAATTAAAATTAATGTATAAATTGTTTATTCTATGTCCACCTAAAAGTGTCCAGCGGGCTACACGCAAGGACCGAGGAGGCTACAATTGAGACATTTCGATGAATCGAACAGCTTGCGTATTGCCATACAAAAAATGAGATACTGGTAAATGGAGGAGCTTAAAATAATAAAATTTATTAACTTTGACAAACTGACCATTTCATCGCGTTTATCAATGCCTTATGAGTGCTTTCACAGAAAAAAAAACATTTTTTTCGAAATGTGTAGTTACGCGGTTAGCAAATAAACGATACGATATGGCGAATATTAAAAATCTGGTCGGAGGTGGATTTGACAAAGTATGAAGACGAACTGATAATGTGCAGTCTCGCTGCTTAGAATGGGCTCCACTCATTCATACAATATGCTTAACAGGAAATTTCGTGGCATACTGAGAAGGGCTGATTTGTAAATACTTCGCTCAGTTGAAAAATTCCCTTTCTTGTGGGCAAAAGAACACATTCAGAAGTGAATAAAAAACTTGTAAACATATCCAAAAAAAGAAAAAAATCAGTAAAAATGGACTCCTTATACAGCTTCTAAACAAGGTTCTATAGAGTTTTCTTATTTGTAACGAACTTCTTTTTGTATTTCGTTTTTATGCCCATATTTATTCATTGGCAAGACAAACTCTTCTACATTGCGGACCTTTTATCTTAGACTCCAATCTTCTAGAGACTTATAAAATACTGTCACCCAATTTTGGGAAATCCTTGTTATTATACACCTTCTGCAAACGTCGAATCGCTAATTGTCGAATAAATAACTCCAATATTTAGTAAATGCAAAGTGATCTTTATTAGCTACTTTGAGAGTACTTCACAATAACACTTATACTTCACAACTAATTGCGTGTTTAAATCAAACTGTTTAGTCATTCCTCAGCTTGCACTGCTTTTATACATCTCTTGTTCCCGCATATTTCTCCAAAGGTCTAGACGTTTCACCTTCTAGAACCTTCTGCTTGGTTACCAGCTATATACATGTCTATTTGTAGTTTATGCGTTTCTCATAGTCATATGCGTGTGTATGTGTGAGCATTACTTCGGCTGATGACCACAAGTGCGTGCAGTGAAATATCTCTTCGTTGCCTTCAATATATGTGTGTAAATGATGATGATGTATTCATGTACACATGTGTGTCTCACATTTAATGTTTTTTTGTTGCGTGATTATTTACTAAAATTCGCCACATGCCCTCCACCTAAGTCGGATCAGACAAGTTTCCTTATCTAAACGCTGCCAGCCTTTCGAAATGAACCACTTTCATTTGTTTCGTGGTTTGCAATGGTTAGGTATGGCGGTAAACTACATGCGCATTTATCGTGATTTGTCTTTCATCTTGTCAGTCATAATCTTGGTTCGTTTTCTTACAAGATCGTGTATTCCCTCATCTCTTCCTCCAAGGCACCAGTGGGATTTCTTGGCATTTCTATCGCATATCGGATTTATCCCAAACTCAAATCAGCTGGCGTCGAAGGTCATTGCCAAAAATTAACTTTGCGGGGGGGGCTCGTTGTCTCATGCACTGCCGATCGGTAGCCCTATACTGATATGTGTGTATACCACTCTTATGGAACTTGTCACTACTTTCCTCAAGTGCTCCTTCAAGGTTCTATTGAAACGTCCACCATTCATCGAGATTGAGGATGCAATGCAGTGTGTTCGTGTTTTCCGGATGACCCCATCTTACACATTCTTGGAACACAGCTGATTGAAATTACTCCTTGGCTCAGAAATGTAACTCATTGGGACACCATACCTTGCAACGACAATGTTTGTCAAACATTCTACACTGTGTTTCCGCTTCTTGATTTGGCCTTGTGCGGAAATATCCATAACAGACCAGTTACGTATTTGTTTCCGCGCGTTGCTAGTAGGAAATGGATCTGCGACATCATGGCAATCCTTTCAAATGTGCACCTGAAATATACTGCTTCATCTAGCCATGACTTCGTGTTTTGGCCCACTCTTCACTCTGCTGCAAAACCTCACAGTTGGCAATCCCCTATCGGTGACCGACTGACGGCAACCACCCAAGATAATACTTTGCTTAATTTCTCGAGCGTCTTCGTAATTCCAAGATGACCTCCACTATACGACGTTATGTAGCTCACTGAGAACGTCAGGAATTTCTTTCCTGAGAACAACTTTCAGTTCTTCTTGCATTGACCATCCTCACTCTCCCATATTTGCTGCCGCAACCGGATATCAATTCATAAACTGTTCCACACGTCGCCCAGTATGACTTCGCAATGGGACGCTTCGCTGACTATCCTGTCTCTTTTTGTGTAATAACACTGTGACAGATCACTGTAGCTTCTAGCTAACACTTACCTTAGTTGTTTCCAGTCCCAGTCATCGATACACATTATAGCCATATAGCCGACATATATGATGTCCTATCTTAATCTCGTCAGCTTCTCGAAACAGTGTAATTGCATTCCAATTACAATGATATATCTGCGTGTACATTGCATGCGCTAATTGCCATTGGTACTGACTCTTTCCGATGGTCAATGAAATAGTCATAGCTGTGAGGAGCCATTTCAACGCGCTGCTTTGGATCTGTCCTGTGACGAGGAATCGCTGACTGCGCGTAGCTTGAGGTTTTGCACGAAAATGTTAATGATGCACTAGTATACCAATGTAGCCATAACAGCTCAATCGTCTAAACTAGAGTCGGCTGTAATATGCAACCACTAGCTCCTGTCACCAGCAACCCGTTGTGACACAACGCTTCCTAATAGCGTTCATATCCGCTCGCATCTGTATCTAGAATACAGTTGCTCCTGGGAATATTCTTGGATATGCCAACATTGGTGTGGTAGTGCACAACGCTATGATCAATGTTTGTGAGGAAAGGCCCACTTCTCTTTTGCTCCTCTTCCATTCACGCACGAAAGCTTTATTTTTTTCTTGTTGAGCTCGTAGGAGGCGGCCAGGTTATGAGCTTGACGTCTGGCAAAATTGGGTATATAATCGCGGTAAGATGGTGCAGAGCCATAGGGAAACATTCTTACTCATGAAGATTCTGTAGGCCTTGGCCAATCCTCCACTGCTTCTATCTTTCATATCGCTTGCAATGACCTCCGTCGTTAGCGTTGCTATGATCCCAAGTAACAGACTTGCTCTTGACTAGAGAACACTTTTGGGACTTAGCTTCAGCCCAGCGCTAGCTCTTCTGCTAGAAATAGACTTCTTCAAGTTCTTAAGCATGTCATCAAAGTTCTTGCCCATACGATGATGTCGTCGAGGTATACTAAGCATGTTCCAATGTAGATTCTCTCAGTATCCTCATGTCCCTGAGATATACTCTCAAAGCACAGCTGAGATGCATTCCACAGTCACAAAAGAGACATCACTGTTAAATTTGCAAAGTACCACCTCCGATCACGGAAAGCTACTTTCTACTTGATCTTCCTACCTTACCTCACTGCCAAGTAGCACGCTGTCAAGTCCAGTGTGGACAACCTTCTCGTATCAGATAGTCGAGTCATTGAGTATATCTGTGTCACTCCGAAAATTCTTGGCAACGTGAGCGATGTTCAAGCGCGCACGGTCGTCCACGCAAAAATTCATATATTC
>JARSSU010008761.1:0-17283 GCA_029619165.1 Eurosta solidaginis | reverse complement strand
TAATATGTACTGCAGCGGATATGTGTATATTGAAAAAAATATGACTTAGCATACTAACGAGGCGTTCCAACACTTTTTTTAGCATCCCTGCCACGCAACGCTACCCGCTTTTGTCCATTTTTACCTAGAATTCCAACACCATCTCATATTGTTTCAAAAAATGCTAACACCAGCGCACAGTTATGTGATGTTTTTCTTTTTCATTATAAATAAATCCCGAAGAACTAAGATAACTGTCATTAATAAACACAAAGTTTTCATAATTTTACCTAAAACAATTATTTTGTCTGTAAAAATTGCGTTATTCATACGAAATAAATTTAAATATATGCATTTGCAAATATTCTTTAATGGTTTTGAAATAAAGTATTTTTTAATATAAAATTCTATTTCTTAGGTTTTGCAGCGGAGATGCATGTTATTCGAAATGTAATGCACAGCTTGCCTATCGTTGTATGAGAGGATTCCGGAATATGGGGTGTAATGTGGATCCAATAACTTCACTACAAATAAACTCATGCTATTGCATTTTATTTCCTTTCATTTTGTTTCATTACATTTCCTTTCATTTCATGCCATTACAATTTGTTCTGTATCGTTTTACTGTGTCATTTCACTCCCTTTAATTTTCATTCCATATAATTCATTTTATCTTATTTCATTTTATTTTGTCGCATTTCATTTACTTTCTCATAGCATTGACTTCGTTTTATTCTTCTTAACATCATTTTGTTCATTCATTTGATTTCACTTCTTTAATTGATTAAATATTCCTCTTCCATATCATTTCGTTTTTTTTATCTATTCATTCTTCATATAGTTTTTATATTTTTTCGTTTCATTCCCTTTATTCCCTTAATTGTTCATTCATTGCATTTTTTTCTATTTCGTGTCATACGTTTCATATTATTTGGTTTTAGATCATTTCATTCCATTTCCTTTCATTTCGTTTCATTTCACTGAATGTTTTTATTTGAATTCATTCCATTCCATTTTATTTCATGCCGTTTCACTTAATTTAGTTGTATTTTGTTTAATTTTCTTTAATTTATTATGTTTTATTGTTTTTATTTCAGCCTATTTTAATTAAGTTTTTATACTCAGTTGAGCAGAGCTCACAGAGTATATTAACTTGATGGTATAACGGTTGGTTGTACAGCTATAGAGGAATCGAGATATAATATAGACTTCCATATATCAAAATCATCAGTATCGAAAAAAAATTCGATTGAGCCATGTCCGTCGTCGTCACGTCTGTCCGTTAACACGATAACTTGAGTAACTTTTGAGCTATCTTGATGAAACGTGGTAGGTGAGTTGAACTTATGACGCAGAATTGAAAACTAATAAAATTTTGTACAATGAGCGTGGCACGCCCACTTTTAAAAGAAGGTAATTTCGAAGTTTTGCAAGCTGTAATTTGGCAGTCGTTGGAAGATATCATGATGAGAATTTGGCCAGCGAACGTTACTCTTATCTACTATATGTATGCTTAATAAAAGTTTAGCAAAATCGGAGAACGAAAACGCCACTTTTTAAAAAAAATTTTTTTAATTCAAATGTTTAAAAGAAAAATTAATATCTTTACAGTATATAATTAAATTATGTCAACATTCAACTCCAGGTAATGATATGTCGCAACAAAAATACAAAAATAAAAGAAAATTTCAAAATGGGCGTGGCTCCGCCCTTTTTCATTTATTGTCTAGGATACCTTTAATGCCATAAGTCGAACAAAAATTTAACCAATCCTTGTCACATTTGGTAGAGGCTTAGATTCTAGGACGATAACTGTTTTCTGTGAAAAAGGGCGAAATCGGTTGAAGCCACGCCCAGTTTTTATACACAGTCGACCATCTGTCCTTCGCTCGGTCGATAACACGATAACTTGAGCAAAAATCGATATATCTTTACTAAACTCAGTTCACGTACTTACCTGAACTCACTTTTTCTAGGTGTAAAAAATGGCTGAAATCCGACTATGACCACGCCCACTTTTTCGATATCGAAAATTACGAAAAATGAAAAATGCCATAATTATATACCAAACATGAAAAAAGGAATGCACATGGTAATTGTATTGGTCTATTGACGCAAAATATAACTTAAGAAAAAAACTTGGTAAAATGGGTGTGACACCTACATATTAAGTAGAAGAAAATGAAAAGTTTTATAGGGCGAAATCAAAAGCCTTGAAATCTTGGAAGGAATACTGTGCGTAGTATTACATATATAAATAAATTAGCGGTACCCGACAGATGATGTTCGGATCACCCTGGTCCACATTTTGGTCGATATCGTCGAAAACGCCTTCACATATACAACTAAGGGCCACTCCCTTTTAAAACCCTCATTAATACCTTTAATTTGATACCCATATCGTACAAACACATTCTAGAGTCACCCCTGGTCCACGTTTTATGGCGATATCTCGAAAAGGCGTCACATATAGAACTAAGGCCCACTCCTTTTAAAATACTCATTAACACCTTTCATTTGATACACATATTGTACAAACGCATTCTAGAGTCACCCCTGATCCACGTTTATGGCGATATCCCGAAAAGGCGCCCACCCATAGAACTAAGGCCCACTCCCTTTTAAAACACTTATTAACACCTTCGTTTGATACCCATACTTGTACAAAACGCATTCTAGAGTCAACCCTGGTCCACTTTTATAACGATATTCCGAAAACGCGTCCATCTATAGAACTTAGGCCCACTTCCTTTTAAAATACTCATTAATCACCTTTCATTTGATACCCATATCGTACAAAAAATTCTAGAGTCACCCCTGGTCCACCTTATGGCGATATCTCGAAAACGCATCCACCTATAGAAACTTAGGCCCACTCCCTTTTAAAATTATCATTAACACCTTTCATTGATACCCATATCGTACAAACAAATTTTAGAGTCAGAGCCTGGTCCACCTTTATGGCGATATCCTAAATTGCATCTATCTATAGAACTATGGCCCACGTCCTCTTAAAATACTCTTTAATACCTTTCATTTGATACCCATGTCATACAAACACATTTCAGGGTTACCCTAGGTTCTTTTACAACATGGTGATTTTCCCTTACTTTGTCTCCACAGCTCTCAACTGAGTATGTAATGTTCGGTACACCCGAACTTAGCTTCCTTACTTGGTTTTATTAGCTTTCTTTGCTCACATTTCTATTTAATTCATTTTTCATTTTGTTTGATGTATTTTTTTACATAACTTTCTTTTACTTATTTTTGTTGTATTTTTATTTATTTATTTAACTTTATTTTATTTTAATTAATTTTTATTTAAATTGTTTTCTTTTATTTAAATGATTTTTTCTTATTTTCTTTTATGTGGTTTTATTCTTCTATTTTAATTTATTTATTTAAATTTATTACATTTTTTTCAGTTTCTTTTTATTAACTTTCGTTTAGTTTAATTTATATTTTTTCTTTTATTAATTTTTTTTATTTATTTTGTTTCATTTTATTTTATTTATTTTTTTATTTTATTTTGTTTTATTTCGTTTTATTTTATTTGCTTAATTGTTTGTTTTATTTTTTATTTTATTTTATATTATTTTATCTTATTTATTTAAATTTACTTTATTTTTATTTGATTTTTATTGTTTTGTTATACATTTTTTATTTTATTTTATTTATTTTATTTATTTGAATTTATTATATGTAACTTGGTTACATTTTATTTTGTTTTAATTTTTTCGTTAGAAATGTTAGTTATATGAATTTATATACATTTTAAGATAAAAAATTAAAACAAATTTTGAAATTTTGTTTGGTAAGTTTTGTAAATAAAAAAATATAAAAAATTTGAAACATTTTTTGGGAACTTTTAGAGCATTTTGAATTTTTGGGTATTTCGAAACGCTGTTCGTGTTTTAAACGTACGGTGTGGCAAGACTTCACATTGGCGTCAAAGCTGTCATTTGCACCTTAAAGTATGCAGCAGTCGCAAACTGACAGCTCACAGACGTTTTTATTGTTCGATGCATTAGTTTGTTTGATTTGATTCCATTGCAAATATAATACTTAAAACAATAGACTCATAAATATGCACACATACACAAACACAATCATTTACCTTGTTGCTATTGACCAAATTTGATCAAAACTTGCTTTTAAATGAATTCTACACATGCCATAAATGCACCTTTATTATGCACAATCATGCTTATAAAGCAAACACACACACACATATATCGCACTTGTTACGTTAAAAGTGTAACAAATCAAAATTTCCAAATTTAGTTTTTTGCAAGAAACAATGTACAGCGGCCATCTCTACCCACTGTAAAAATCGTTCAGTGGTTTGTCTAGTCTTTCGTTAAAAAAAACCGTTCCAGACTCTCTCTTTGTTTTTCAGAATGACTTCTTTAGACTCAACTAAAGAGTTACATTTTTAGTTGTCTCCAAGTGTTTGAACAAATTGGTTCGTTAGTGTATCACATAAAGTGTAACATTTTTAATTGTGACTATTTACAACATATAACGGTTTTGTTTAAGTTACGTGTTATTTCGGTTTATCACTCTTTAATTACACTAGGTAAGTTTATTCTACTGTGTTATATCGTATTTTTACCATTATGATGATAAATAAAAATAAATATAAAAAAATTTCAGGAAAAGTGTAATAACTCAAAAATTTTTATATTTTCGTGCAACTACTAAATAAATAAAATTGAAAAAACGGTTATGTTATTTTTAATGATACTTTCGTGCAATTACATTTTTTTTTGTCCTTGTAATATATTATTAATATTTATGCAAACAGTTTTTCGTCTCTATTGAAAATGTTCAAATTTGAGTTGTTACACTTTAACGTAACAAGTGCGATATGTACATTGTAACCCTTTAGGCATTCAAACTATGTACAGTTAAGCATTTTCTTTGCAATAGCAAATGGCAATGAACTTTTTGCATATGTCCACTTTGGCAAATACATAAAATAATTCATAATCAATTCTTGTTGTTTTATTGCCATAAAATGAATTTTAATTTGCCGTAGCACAATGTCAGAGCAGTTTGTCCTGTTTGTCTGCTGGGGCGGCTATATTTTGCTAATGCACTCAAGTGTATGAGCGTGGCGTTTTTATTGAGCTGGATTTTGATTTTTTTCTTCAATATTCATTAAATGTTTGTGGTTTTATTGCTCTTTGTATTGCCTGTTTCTTTTACATCATTGTTTACTTCACTTCCAATTTTTTTTTATTTTTTTGTTTGAAGGGAACCTACAAAAGCTCGATTTGTTAATGAATAATTAAGAATACAGGCCAGGTACTCGCGAAATGCGATCTTCGTATGATTTTAATTATAATATTTTAAAATGGCATAGACCTGTTAGCTTAATGTTAAGGCTGACGAAATAAATAACCAAATATTTTTTTGGGCCTGCACTTTTTTGAGCGGGTACTGTTTCATAACCGTGGCACTTTTTCAGAAGTGGGTACTTTTAAAACCAGGCACTGAAAAGGGAGTACTTTTTTGGAACCGGGTTTTTTAGACAGGATGAATATCGATCCGGCACGTTTTTTGGAATTGGTTGCTTTTTTAGACACAGGTACTTGCTTAGAAACAAGTGCTTTTTGGAACTGGAAACTTTCTGCACCGGGTACATTTTCAAAGACGGATAAAACACTCGGCGAACTAGCCCACTTAAAGTGGTGGGATAGCTAACAGTAATAAGCTTCTAGCTCTTAGTCCACCGTTGTGTGGTGGTAGTGCGCTTCACCCACTACACCGACGATCGTGGCTTCAAGCCCCGAGCAAGGCAACATCAAAAATTTAGAAACAAGCTTATTCAATTAATTTTTCTTCCATTCTATCCATTTATACTTCCTCTTCTCGTCCCCCTTTCTCCTTTCCAATCTCACTTCAATTTTCACTTTCCATATAACTCATCTTCCTCCACTCTCACTCCGATTGCTAATGCCTATTCCTCTCCCACTTCCTCTCGCACTCGCACTCCCACTCTTACTCCCCAATCGCTCCTCCATTTCTCATACCTGCACACTAACTCCCAGTCCTATTCTCACACTCACGCCCGCTTCCTCTCCCACTCTTAATCCCTCTTCCACTTCTGCTAACACTAATAATCACAATCTCATTCCAAATCTAACTCCAAACTACAGTCCTCCTATAACATCACCCACACACTCACTCTCACCTCCAGTCCCTCTACCACTCCAACAGCCAAACTCACAACATTTACTATCTACCTTGCAAGGTGCGCCATCTAGTTGAACTTTCTCGGGGTTCTAACCCATGGTCCTAGTGAAAGCCTATATCTAACCGCAAAATTGCTTAAAAATCGACACTAAATGTTTTTTTAAGACCAAAAGTATTTTGTATATGTTTTTTCAAAGGAAAACCGAGGTAAGCCTGAGGTTTCTCTAGGGAGCACACCCACAAAATTTAAAGAAAATTGTGCAATTTTCAACGAAAATCTGAAAGTTTACTCGAAATATTGGAAGTATTCGAGCCAAATGTACTTCACATTAAAATGAAGCAGACCTAAAAAATATTTCGGTATGGAAGTCGAGTCAAAAGTGCAAACCATCTTTTTTTTGAGTCAGTGTTGTCAGCCACTACTAAGTTTTGTGATTTTGCATTTAAGTTCAAAAGCTCATCACATAACCAAACTTTTGTCATCACCCATCAAATGTTATTTTACGTTTTGCATTTTTTTTTCTGAAAATTTACATACACACCAACAACAACTTTTTTTTTCGTAGAATTGACATTTCGCATCAATTAAAATTTCATTTATAGACATTTTTTATAGGCTGGCAGAAGCTCGTTTATCATATTTCAAACATATTTACATATGTCAATAATTCTTTGTAAAAATTCACTGATATGGCCATCAAATAACTACAGACGAGTTTACAAATAAAACTTAATATTTATGACTGATAAATGTCAATTACAACTCAATTTAAAGACCTCATTGAATACCAAAATAGTTGGTCAAGCGATAAAAAATGATGAAGTAATAAAGTTCTGTTTATATTTTTGGATATAATTGCCATAACTAAATTTTGCGCAGCTTTTGTGGTTTTTTTCAAACTGAGGAAATTTATTTATTTAAGGTAAAATTGTCTTTGGCAAGTTTAGGTTTACAAGACCTCGCCCAGAGGTAGATATTAAATAACAATAGAGGCAACTTTACAAGCAACGAATAAATTCGGGTATCTGAGAGGTTCCTTATCGGTAGCAACTGATGAGGCTTATTATCGACAGCGAATTATCGGTTGGTTATCATCTTGTTATCTCAGAGTTATCGGAGTTATGTTTCATAGAAAAGTTCTGAGTCGTCGATAAAAAATCGATAACACTTTGATAAGAAATCGATATCTGTTCAATAACAAATCGATTTTTTTCGTTTAAAAATCAGTTACAATGGATAACCCATCGTTAAAAATGTCACGCTCCGATAACAAATCCATAACTTTGGATTAAAAATGTATCAATAACTTTTCGATAGCAAACCGAAAGCTCCCCTTTAAAAAAACGAGAACTCATCGAGAACCTTTGTTCTCGATAAAAAATGGATAGCACTTCGATAACAAAGCACTTACTATTATATACCTATAGCAAACCTTTCTCTCCTTTCCCATTACTTTAGTCTCCTTTCCTTTCTTTCCTTTCTTTTCCTTTGCTTTCCTCTTCTTTCGTTCCTTTCCTTTCCTTTCCTTTCATTTCCTTTCCTTCGCTTTCTTTTCCTTTTTTCTTTTCCTTTCTTTTCCTTGTTTTCCTTTCCTTTCCTTATCCATCAGCAGATCTAAATGGCAATGGTTTCTCTGGCTTGGATATTTATTAAGTGTGGACGCGATCGTGTTTTGGCACAGATGTCACTATTGCTAATTATAAGTTCTATAATGGAATGACTCCGCCTCTTTGGGAATCAACACTAAAAGGCAAGATAATGCCATCCCGAAAGTCTAAATGAAAAGCAAACTTATCACCAAGTGATACCTTGGTCTGAGCAGGTTATTGAGACGTAAAGTCCTCTCACGAGATATACAAATCTAATTCTTAAATGTTTTTGATAGTAACTCTCTCAGTTCGAAGAGATTAGTTCGCTTTCAGCTGGGGAAGCTTGGGCTCTCCATCGATTTGTGCAAAATTAGGTGAAATGAGAAACTTGAAAGTAATGACTTAACTTCCCAAACAACTGACCACAATCGGCTACTCATTTGCTACCGATTTTTCATTAACGCCATTTTTCTTTCATACATAATTACGATTTCTTATATATGTTCTTTTATCCATTTATTTCGCATGCTTTCTTATCATTGCCAAAATACGAAATTTGGAAAAACTATTTATTTTGCTCCCAAAAGTATGCAACACTTGTCGCAATTCACTGCACTTAATATATGTATATTTCAAATTATTTTTGCAAGAATTCTTCGAAAACTTATATATTTATGGTTTTCTCAAAACAACATTGTAGCTTTTTCGATACGCTTCATTTGCTAGCAAACTATTTTCGTAAACGTATGCATGAGAACGAAGCTGACTGATTGTGCGTAAATATTGTGCAGCGCCAAAAAGTAGGCAATACATTACCAAATGGAAGAAAGTGTGCTTGCATTTGCCAGAAAGTTTGTTTATATATTATGTGAATATAAGTATGTGTGTATTTTTACAAAATTCAATTTCATTTCACTTTTCATATACATACATGTATATTTTATATCCTTTTACCATATTATTACATAAACTGCAACACACATTTACTGAATCAACACTTTTGTATTTGCTAGCAGCGTGAAATCGATCGTGCCCAAAGTAAAATTTGGTCGTTGCAAAACAACTCAAGCAAAAACAATACAGCAATAATGGCATCAAAAGTACAAATCGTTCACAATTGCGAGACGTATAAAATATTTGCTGTATAAGCGCCAGCGTTAGTTGTTGTTGCCCCTACTACATATTGTTTTTGTTACCACTAATATTGTTGCTGTTGTTTTTGCTTTCACAGTCGCCGCTGTCGCGCCCGCACTTGGGCGCCAATGTGTTGATGTCATCATCACATGATGGAAAATGTCCCTTGGTTGCTAAATACGCGAACAGCTGTAACATCATACTGCGGCATTTGTAGCATATCCTGCGGCGCACATGGTCACAATGCATTTGTACAGAAAAAAATGGCTTGCAATGCAATTTTTCATTTGCTGTGCAATTTGCGCCGAACATGTTTTAACACAGTCACACGTTGAAGGCGGACTAAGAAAAGGCAAAAAGCAGACAACTGCAAGAAATTGTTGGAGAAAAGTGGTATAACGGTGTATATAAAATATATGAAGGAGAGAAACGAAGAGGGCGCTTATAATTTAACCCACATCAGCAACATAAATTCGATTCGATTTTACCTTGATTTCCCAATATATTTCATATGCCGCATATAAAAGCGCACACACGCGTTCCTGTCTCTTTCTCTCTTCGCCTCTCTTTCGCCAAATTGCACAATACATTTCATATGAATTGCATTACCGTCTTTTAGGTGCTCGTGGCTTATTGCAATTGTAATCGATTTGAGTTTTGTTGACAAGCGACAAAGCTGATGGGGTTATGAAAGTGGAAAATTTTTCAAATGCATTGCTGTCAAATTTCAAAGAAAAAGCGTGTTTTCCACACTATCGCTTCTCCCTTCTTAGCTCTCTTTTAGTTAGGTATGTATCAGCAATAAGAATCATGTTACCAATATATTTTTTGTAACTCTCAAGGCGCTAGAGCTTCAATTGTTTTGCTATCATTGAAATGCAATACATTATGCACACACACACACAATCACAGGCAAAGCTAAAACCATTTTTGTGTAGAAATATATTATGGAAAATTGCAAGTTTGTGCGAAATATTTTTACAAGCCAAAGAAAACATTGTGTCGTTGTTGCAAAAATATGTCTCAACGAAATAGAACCAACTTTTGATTTTACATTGCAAAAAGTGAAAAGAAACACTGGTAACGAATTGAGTGTCAGCCGCAGTCTTCTTTAAATAAATTTTAAATAAGAAAATATTTAAATTGGGATAGGGCTCTTCAAAAGAAAAAATTCCACTTGTAAAACTATCTATTGATAGGAGGCTTTAGAATATAATACTTGTCAGAGCATAAAAGGCGATAAAGCTATATTTTTACTAGCGCGATATTAGGTCACATTCTTTATGTCTGCCTACTTTTAGCACAAATTTCAATTGATTTTTAAGTAAGTGCTCACTTAGCCATAGACTGGAATTCGACATCTGAACCAGAGCCTGCTGGTGCAACGGAGGGGAAAAACTTCGCTAGTGGTGTACAGACGTTGCTGTTGTAGTAAACACAAAGACACTGCTCGAAGGTTTTGTGGAGTGTTGGCGATGTTTTGCTCCTTTGACGTATGTAGAGATCCTCCTGCACGTTTTCCGGTAATAAAGCACCATTAAGGTACTAAGCCGCGAACATCTCGGTGAAGGATTTATATGACCACATTCAACTTTCTAAGCTATAACAAAAACCGGACCAGGACCGACTACCTTCCTTGGGCGGGGCTCGCAAACGGCTGGAATTAAAAGAATCTTCACCAAAACATCAGACCATTTGATGACTTATGCAACTGATGAAAACTTGATCAAAAGATAAATTAAATTCCAAATAACTTTGGAAGAACTAAAACCGAATACAAAACCAAAACCAGATCAGAAGCCGGGAATAAAGCCGAATGGAAACCTGTACCAAAAATGTATGGAAACAAACCGGGAGCGAAAAGCTGGAGTAAGGAAGAAAAATAAAACTGAAGGGAAGCCGAAACTGAAAGCGTGACCAAAACAAAACAGAAACTGAAGCCGAAAATTTAACCAAAATAGCGTGCGGCAAGGTCAAAAGAGTGTTATGCGCACCCTTTATCATAGGAATTCAAGCCGACATTGATTACTCGTATGTAGAAAGCGCTGACTAGCCATATTTTGCCCTGCTTTGGTGTTAGTGATCGCAAGGAGCTAAAAACGGCTCACTAGGTATACCTCTTGTATCATACTTGGCAGGATGTGGGCGATCTTACTCTTCCTGACCACCCTTCCAATCTGCAGTTGCTTCTAATATCAATGTGGCTGATACTGACTACTGGGTTATCTATATCTCGGTAGTCAGTGATCGATTTTGTGCTTTTGACCTCATGAGTCAGAGACCTTTAGCGCGGTGTGGCTGTTCGAGAAATTTAGGCACCGGTACAACAAGATTTACAGCGCAGCGTACAAGGGTATTCATGCCTCAAAATCGTAACTTGACCACTTCTTTCAGTACTCCAACTACATGTCTCTAATACGTACAGCTGGGAATCGCCATTTCCTTGCTACCAAATTTAGTGGGGGTAGGTGCACGAGAGTGTTGAGTACCTTCGTCGGAGTGTGGACAGAGTGCCGCTAATGTAGAACCCTGAATTCTTTGTAATTTACTTTATCGTTACCCTCCAGCGGTTGTGGCGCCATCTTGGAGTACAAGATATTGCGTTGTGCTCTCTTTCTGATGAACAGGCGCCAATTCAGGTTAGTTTCAAAGGTAACCCGAAAACATCAACTTCTTAGACTTTTTCCATATTGTTGTGATTGACTAGCGATGCGCCGCGCTCATTAGTATGGCTGAGTAGTTTGAGTATCTTTCTTTCATATAAAACACAACATCGTCCGCATAGAATCACCTTATGGCCCTCCACCGTCACACAGTAGTATTAGCGTAGCTAACTACCAAAGTAGCGGAAGAGAACACCTTCTTCGCGAGTATCTGTTTACCGTTGACACAAAGCATATTCCCACCTAGCTACGTGCTAATACGTCTGCGAGAACGCAGTCATTTTGAATATCGACTTTAATATTGTGAATAAAAAAAGAATTCAAACCACAAACAAAATTGGAGGCAGAAAATTAATGTGTATTGTCATTTGCTAGCAATTCTCCGAGACGATCACGAATTCTCCTCTCTATTTTCGATTGTTTTTATGTGTTTTGTTTCGGAGAAACTGCAGCAACATATTTCCTGAAGTAGTTTCTTCTTGCACCGCTTTGTAACAACACACAGAAACTGCTAAAAACAAAAAACAAAAATGAAGCTCCTAAATATCAGACAGGGGAAAATTGTGCGCTGACAACATGTTGTTGTCGCTGCTGACAACAATTTTAAGTCAGCATATGAAAATATAACTTGTGCAACCCGATAGCAATACAACAAAAAATTGCACAACAAACACAGCAATTGTACTAGAGCAAAATGAATCAATGTCCAACGATAATTATGGCGGCGGTGACATTACCTTGTTTTTTAACACCCGCGTTATCCGGTTTAACGCTTAAACTTTATATTGACTGCTAAGAAGACAAACTATAAATACACCTCTGAAATTGCTGCACATAAATTTTGTCCTACTAAAATTTCAATACGCATTATACCAGATGTAACTGAAATATGGTCCTTTGTTTCACCCTGTACACTATTCTATGTATTATATGTTTTGTCACATTCACGCAACTGATTCAGCTATATGTTAGACACTATGGCATCAGAGCGTTTCAGTCTCCGCTTGTTCGCTACAACCCTGTGGCTGTATCTAGTTTGTTTTTAACCACAGCCGCGAGATGGGTCTCCTAGCTTATCCTAAGCGAAGAAGGCTTTTTTAACACGCGCAACGAACGTTAGGCGCTTGTTAAAACACCGGCTATGTGTCATTGTGTGGACATAGCAATTGCATGCTTTTAAGGTATTGTTACAAGGATGCAACCGACCTGCAGTGAATTCTCTAATCCATTTCGCGTGTATCTTCTGCCTGTTCTGTTATATAGCTTGGTAACTTATACACGAATGCATGTTGCATTACACGAATGAAATGCTAGGTACTCTGTCGTGTAGCTCTCTACGTTTCGTCGCTGACAAGAGCTTTCGCAATTGTGCTGACATTTCGTCAATAGACTTGTTTGGCTGAACTCGCAGCAATTTGATGTAGAAAAATGTATATACCTGATCGCGGCTGATGTTCGAGAAACTTATAATTGGTTGTCAATTTAAAATTTATCATCAACTAAAGATTAAAGAGGACAGATAAGTTATTATTGAAAAATGGTGCAAAACAAGTGTGAACATGAATATTCGAAAAAAGTAGTCACTACTAGTGCATACTTGTTAGGGTGCTTCAAACAGTGTAACCGTTATTTACAGCAGTGAAGACTCAGGCGCACATAGTCTTGGTGCACGTGGCGTATTTTATAATTGCTAGAAATTCCATCGCTTCAAACATATTAAAAACATAATGTATTATCTTGTGTCTCACTGTCTGCCATCCTAAAAGAGGCGGAGAACTAAGGCGTATTTATTAGCTTGCGAAGATAAGCATCTTAGCTCTAGATGGAGTGACTTTCAACATGTATTATTAAAATGTTACAGGTAGTTTTGTAGTAAGTACTCATAGCTTTGAGTTGATATACACCGCAATTCACACGAAATAGTCACACAGTGCAGATATAGTACTGATCACAACAAATCGAATTTCGCAAGAGCTGCGCAAATACTCCACGAGTGAGGAAAAGAGGTGGCTAGCAACCTAAGTATGCCCAGGCAGGCCTGGAGCTCGCAGTCCAATTGTCAACCGTACCTACGCCAGGCGAGTGCCTGTTCCAAGTAGCGAGATGGTGCTGGATGTTCATCGAAACGTGCTGAATCTATGCTATAGCGGTCCAGCGAGACAATCACATTGGTGACGACTCCCCAAAACCTTGGGAGAATCTCTCATCGCTATAACAGCAGCAACAACAACGAAGACGAACACCAAGAGCTTTCGGTCCCTACCATCAGCAAGCAAATATTTGTGCTAGGCAGATCGCCTTTGGCGCAGAAGTGAACACCATACACTGGGACACTAATGAGGTCACGAACAAGAACAAGAAACATCCATCTGCCGAATCAGGCGATAGGACGAGCAAATACGATGTAACAATTTTAGACATGTGTTTCCCCAGCCTTCCAACCTAGAAAGGATGAACACGTTACCAGTAAGATTGCAACGTTGCATTATCTTCATGAGAAGATCTGAAAACAGCTGTAGCGTAAAACCAGAGGGTACGTGCATATAGATAAAAGCAAAGGCAATACATCTAGCTGCACATAAGCCGAATCGAGCACTTTGTGAACATAGTACAACACCCAATCAAAAACGGAAAATATTTCCCAACAAAGGATTAGAAGGCGGAAGGAACCTATGTGACAGGATTGTCTTATTAAATCGAGGGACAAATTAACACAAATCTCAAACTGTCTTTCTACGCTAAACACGTGAATGAGATAAAGTTCTACAGCAAGGCCACATGACAGCAGATAGAGATGGGGGATCGACACGTTCACCTACAGCAGGTTTCTGAATCGGGCATTCAATAATAAATGTACAGTAGCTGACGTCGTTAGAAAAAACGAGAGTGCATATATAGGGAGTCGAGAGACGCGGCCGACCAAGTAATACCGTATGCAACTTGAGCTGGTTAGAATGCTCTTTCTCTGCTGAGGCTATCATGATGCGAACCATCCAGAGTAGACCTGTATGCACGCTTGAATGTCCTAGAAGGAAGGGTCAGATCTATCCGAGTGTATAGGGTGATGGGGTAGTGGGAGGACTAGATGAGCACAGTGATTCCGTACTAGCTACGAGATATCTGCAATGTACTTGTGCGGTATAACTTCTGCGCGCTGTTAAAACACGCCAGAAAGGGAAAGTAAAAGTACCTTTCTTGGTCGCTTTGAAACGATGGCAGCTCCTAGAAGTACACAAGTTGCGAGCTGGCACAACTTTAACTTAAACCAGATCATGCGCAACTGATCATGGTTTTAAGCTGGCAACAGCAGAAATAAGATCGTCATCCTCACGAAGAGGCGTAACCCCACTATCATTAATAGGACGAATTGCGGAACACAAATAGGAGCACGTACCTTAAAAACAATGTAGGCACACCTGCCTTCAATAATGGCAAACATAGGCGATATAAGCTATATACAAGGAAATTGTTTTCGCATCAGCCTTGGACTCCATATACTTTTCAGCTGTTCTGGACGTATTGGTTCAGAAGCGAGGTGAATTTCGTTGCCATATAGGCTTATGAAGAAAGGAACCGACGCTGAAAATGACAGTTGGGCTGTAAGCTTTTGCAAGAGAGTGAACAAGTTTTGAACATATATGGTACTTCTTAATATTTTTCCACGGAATGCAAGAGGTTGTTAGCCGCGAAGTATCCAAACGCGGCAATATTGACGGCATGATGCGACACGCTCGCCCAACAACGACAGCGCCGTGTCACCAATAAGATGAACTGCGGAAGGTACAGAGGAGTGAGCTCAGCAGATGCCTGAAACATGCTTGCCGATCAGGCTGACGATCTACGATACGACGCACTTACACTCCTCACTATACGCATCAAGATCCTGCTTAATCCCATTACTCAACTGACAAGGGGTTACTCAACTAAAAGCATGACTTGGAAGGAGAGAAAATTGTGCGAACGCTACGCGAGTTGAAAAGAAAAATGAAACGTCTTTACGGAAGCGAATAAGCTAGGCAGAAAGGAGTGAGTACGAGGAGCTTGAGGCTGTCTAGCCCACCAGGACTCACGCCCGCTACACGCCGGGCCCGCAAAGTGTTGTCACAAATTTGGTGCGACAGACGGAGATTTTAAGCGCGAGGCTGAACTACTGTAGAGAGCGTCCTTGTAACGATATCCATAGAGTACTTAGATTATGCACGGGACAGCTTACTCTGCTCTCCTAAGGAAGGACAGTGATGTCCGCACACAGGATGTGAGCCCGATCGAGCGCATCGATGATATATGGAATCATCTCACCCGTCAACATGTATTCGTGCAAACACCTTGAAGCACGACACAGGAATCCGTGCTGTCATGTGGCTGGCCTTCGTCAGTGCGCTCTTCAACTGCGTAAACTCACTCTCAACCAGATGTTTAGATACGACCTAATCTGGAAGAACCTCGAAAACAACTGACACAGCCGGCGCCCGACGACTCATCTCTCTCTGTGCGTTTTAAAGTGCGCCCTCGACACACGAAA
The DNA here is from genome assembly GCA_029619165.1 of Eurosta solidaginis. Taxonomy (NCBI): domain Eukaryota; kingdom Metazoa; phylum Arthropoda; class Insecta; order Diptera; family Tephritidae; genus Eurosta; species Eurosta solidaginis. The sequence goes on along the minus strand of JARSSU010008761.1, from coordinate 1,194 downwards.
AGCATTGCCTATATGCGCGCTATATCTGAATTTGGTTTCACCCGAAAACTGTTTTACGGCTATCGCAAATGACGTTGTGCAACACCATCAGCTACGTCAGTATCGCAGGACCCTGTCGAGCCGTTCAAGAACGTGCACGCAGGGTGACACCGCCTACTCGTGCGTGATTTCATCATTTGATGCTGGTGAAATGATCTATAAGCGTGCGCAATTACTGATTCTGATCTTTCTGCTCACTCCACACTGGAGAAAGAAGCGTAAAGCGTTTCGATGGTGATGAGGACAACACAAGTACCTGCTGTCATCGAGCACACGAGGCGCACAGTTGTGCCTTGGCAACCAACACCTTGTCGCAGGTTGTTCGTCTATTGCGAACCAGCATCACAGCAGAAGCAAGGGCGAAACATCAGCGCTGAACACTCCTGCGAAGGAATCCGCTCGTTGCTACACAAAAATCCGTACTTCAGGCTAGGTATTTCGTTGAAAAGTATGTCTCGCCTCATGCTCTACAAGTGCTTGCTCGAGATAAAAGTTCTTCCAAGATTCGTCGGACCTCTATGCGTGGGCGCACGACGTGATTATCGAGAAAATTTATTAAGCTTAAAGCAGTACCATAGGCACATAGTCTAGCGTAACTTAAAACTCAGCGAGTACGCTGGCTAGGCCGTTGTTATTCGAATGAAAAATGACGCTCGGGCTACAGACAGTGTGTGTCATCGGAGCCACCTCATGAGGCGAGGAAGAGGCGTCCCCACGCAGCTGGCAAGACCAGGTGGAGACGGTTTAAATTCCCCTGGTCGCAGTTTACTCAAAGAAGAAACGACTGACGCATCGTCTGGACAGTAAGCCAAAATCCGTTTGTTTGTTTTTTAAACGGTTAATCACCTAATTAAGGAAATAAGTAAGTCTATATTTGTAACACGGTTTATTAAGAGCAACTTACTTCGTTTGTGCCGCGGATTAGGAGGCAATACGCAGACAATCTGCTAGGAAGATGAATTAACGAAAGCCAGATATCACTAGTTGTTTCCGAGATAGCAGAAAGCATTAGCTATGAGTAGTACTCTGTTGGCATTATTTCACGACCAAAATTCTAACGCAGCTTATCTATGTTCAGATCCTTTAGTGCTATATCCACTATTTAGTGAGTGTGGTGTGCATTTCATTACTGAGTGCCTGCAACTAAATACTACT
>JARSSU010008760.1:0-20334 GCA_029619165.1 Eurosta solidaginis | reverse complement strand
GTTTTGAAAATTTTAGATATCGAAATGAGTGGTTATATACCGATATAGTATTTTAAATAACATCGAATGATGAAAGACCTAATAAAATTTCTCAGATACCCAGAATTTACTCAATTTTATCGTTTAACGGACGGACCGACGGACGGAAGGACGGCGGAAAGGACTCTCAATCATTTTTTGTCGATCCTGATTATTTTGATATATGGAATCTATATCTTCTCGATTACATTTATATATTTACAACCACCGTTATCCAGCAAACTAATATATGTGAGCCTGCTCCTGATAAAAGTAAGGGTAATTATGGGTCCGCAGACGTGGCATTCCTATAATGCTGATAGCACACTCATTTCCAGGGTGACAGTGATTTTTTTAGACTAAACTCGTAAATTGAAACAGAGATTTTTCGAATCCCTCACGGGAAGCTTTCTCGTTTTCTTGTAGGGATCGTGAGATAGTCGTTTTCAATCCACTTTTTTCCTTACTGCCCACTGAAGAATCTATACCTGTCCAATTTTTTTTTCTGTCAAATGAATTTTAAATCGAGGCTCGCTTGACATCCTCGATTGCTCAAAAGCTTCATGCCTTTATAACATCATCGAATTTAAAAAAACCCTGATCCCTAGTATCTCTTGACATCCGACTGCGGGAGCTAGGAGTTTGTAAGCCTACTGTACTGAATTGGTAAAAGGTGCGTTGGCAAGATTTGGTTTCTAAGGATAAAACTTGAAGAAATACGGACCTAAACAAAGTTTAGTGGTTGATATAATGAAAACAATAAGCACCAAAGTCCCGGAATGTTTGGTGAAAGGAACATGTTTAATGACTAGAAGGATGCCTCAGACAAACTGTTTCTTGTAAGAAGGCCATATGCAAAAGCAAAACAACCAAGTAGGCCGGCTACTCTTCGTGGCCTCATACCTTTCATGATAAGTTTGGGGGGGGGGGAGGAATCATGTTAGCCCACTCGTAACATCCGATAATCGGGTGTATAAGAATTTTACAAAAAGGAAACGATTTACAAAAGCGAATTTTTCATAAATCTCAAATAAATATAGATCGTAATCCTCAACAAAGTTTCACGTTCCTTTTTTGTCCTCATGAGATAGTTCTACGGTTTTTGATTATATCAATAGTATTTTAAAATTGTTTTATCACAAGTGTTCGGTATTTCACGCCCGTTTTCAAAAGTTTTCAAACTTTTATCAAAGTCCCAATGTCGTTCCCACGATCAATTTCACATTCTAGTGTATTATTTTACTTAATATTCAGGTTTTTTTTTTGTTTTCCAAAATGTTATATAATAACAGTGCGTTGTTTATCCTCTTATTATCCACCAATTTCAATAAAAGTCTATATGGGTCCCGTTAGCCCGTCTACCGACCTTTGTGAAGATATCTCAATATTTACTCAAGTTTATCGTGTAACGGCAGACAAACCTACAGTATTTCACATTTAACAAACGTTATTTCAGAAAACATCCAATATATTTCAGAAACCGCGAATGTATTTGACAGAAGATGGAACCAGTATTTCAGAATACGCAAATGTATTTCAGAAAAGCTGAAATGTATTTGCAAATATCCCAAATATTTTCAGAAACACAGTACAACCTTTCCAACGTTAATTCCGGAAAAGAACAAATGTATTTCAGAAAATCACTGTACTTCGGTAAATTTTGAAAGTAAGAAGCGTGTATGTAGTTCAGAAAACCCCAATGTATTGTCAGAAAGCTCAATGTTTTTCGGAAAAAGTAACCTGTATTTCAGACTTGCACAAATATATCCCAGAAAGTCTCAATGTATTCAGAAAATCCGATATATTTTCAGAAGCCTTTTAGTATTTCAGAACAGACAAATGTAATTTCAGAAAAACTCAAATGTATTTTCAGAAAGTCTCAGAAATTTTTTTAAATCATGACAAAAGTACATTCTGTTTAATAAGAGTTAGTCAAGTTACGTACTAGAGTGTTCGCCCAGTGCTTGAATTCAACACATAAGCAGTTAAAGTAATATATACAGTTTTATTAGTTCATACGTAACGATCTTGAACCCTTAGTAGAAAAGAGTTATTTAAAACGTTAAAATTTTTATTAATATTATATATAGGCTAGTTTCGGGTGTACCGACATTACATACTCAGTTGAGAGCTATGGAGACAAAATAAGGAAAATGAACCTGGGGTAACCCTGGAATGTGGTTGTATGACATGTGTATCAAATGAAGGTATTAAAGATTATTTTAAGAGAGAGTAGGCCATAGTTCTATGAATGGACGCCATTTAGGGATATCGCCATAAAGGTGGACCAGAGCTGACTCTAGAATTTGTTTGTACGATATGGGTATCAAATGAAAGGTGTTACTGAGCATTTTAAGAGGGAGTGGGCCTTAGGTCTATCGTGGACGCCTTTTCGAGATATCCCCATTAAGGTGGACCAGGGGTGACTCTAGAATGTGTTTGTACGATATGGGTATCAAATGAAAGGTGGTAATGAGTATTTTAAAAGGGAATGGGCTTTAGTTCTATCGGTGAACGCCTTTTCGAGAAATCGCCATAAAGGTGGACCAGGGGTGACTCTAGAATATGTTTGTACGATATGGGTATCAAATGAAAGCTGTTAATGAGTATTTTGAAAAGGAGTGATGCTTAGTTCCATAGGTGGACGCCGTTTCGAGATATCGCCATAAAGGTGGACCAGGGGTGTCTCTAGAATGTGTTTGTACGATATGGGTATCAAACGAAAAGTTTTACTGAGCATTTTAAGAGGGAGTGGGCATTAGGTCTATAGGTGGACGCCTTTTCGAAATGTCGACATTAGGGTGGGCCAGGGTGACTCTAGAATGTGTTTGTATGATATGGGTATCAAATGAAAGATGGTAATGAGTATTTTAAAAGGGAGTAATCCTTAGTTCTATAGGTGGACGCCTTTTCGAGATATCGCCATAAAGGTGGACCAAGGGTGACTCTAGAATGTTTGTACGATATGGGTATCAAACGAAAGGTGTTACTGAGCATTTTAAGAGGGAGTGGGCATGAGGTCTATAGGTGGACGCCTTTTCGAGATATCGTCATTAGGGTGGGCCAGGGGTGACTCTAGAATGTGTTTGTACGATATGGGCATCAAACGAAAGGTGTTACTGAGCATTTTAAGAGGGAGTGGGCACTAGGTCTATAGGTGGACGCCCTTTCGAGATTTCGCCATTAGGGTGGGCCAGGGGTGACTCTAGAATGTTTGTACGATATGGGTATCAAACGAAAGGTGTTACTGAGCATTTTAAGAGGGAGTGGCCATTAGGTCTATAGGTGGACGCCTTTTCGAGATATCGCCATTAGGGTGGGCCAGGGTGACTCTAGAATGTGTTTGTACGATATGGGTATCAAATGAAAGGTGGTAATGAGTATTTTAAAAGGGAGTAATCATTAGTTCTATAGGTGGACGCCTTTTCGAGATATCGCCATAAAGGTGGACCAAGGGTGACTCTAGAATGTTTGTACGATATGGGTATCAAACGAAAGGTGTTACTGAGCATTTTAAGAGGGAGTGGGAATTAGGTCTATAGGTGGACGCCTTTTCGAGATATCGGCATTAGGGTGGGCCAGGTGTGACTCTAGAATGTTTTGTACGATATGGGTATCCAACGAAAGGTGTTACTGAGCATTTTAAGAGGGAGTGGGCATTAGGTCTATAGGTGGACGCCTTTTCGAGATATCGCCATTAGGGTGGGCCAGGGGTGACTCTAGAATGTTTGTACGATATGGGTATCAAACGAAAGGTGTTACTGAGCATTTTAAGAGGGAGTGGACATTAGGTCTATAGGTGGACGCCTTTTCGAGATATCGCCATTAGGGTGGGCCAGGGTGACTATAAAATGTTTTGTACGATATGGGTATCAAACGAAAGGTGTTACTGAGCATTTTAAGAGGGAGTGGGTATTAGGTATCATAGGTGGACGCCTTTTCGAGATATCGCCATTAGGGTGGGACAGGGGTGACTCTAGTATGTGTTTGTACGATATGGATATCAAATTAAAGGTATTAATGAGGTTTTAAAAGCGAGTGGCCCTTAGATGTATATGTGAAGGCGTTCTCGCGATATCGACCAAAATGTGGACCAGGTGATCCAGAAAATCATCTGTCGGGTACTGCTAATTTATTTATATATGCAATACCACTAACAGTATTCCTGCCAAGATTCTAAGGGCTGTTGATTTCGCCTTGTAGAACTTTTTCATTTTCTTCTACTTAAGTGGTAGGTGTCACACCCATTTTACAAAGTTTTTTCCAAAGTTATATTTTGCGTCAATAAACCAATCCAGTTACCATGTTTCATCCCTTTTTTCGTATTTGGTATAGAATTATGGCATTTTTTCATTTTTCGTAATTTTCGATATCGATAAAGTGGGCGTGGTTATGGTCGGATTTCGGCCATTTTTTATACCAAGATAAAGTGAGTTCAGATAAGTACGTGGGCTTAGTTTAGTAAAGATATATCGGATTTTGCTCAAGTTATTGTGTTAACGGCCGAGCGGAAGGACAGACGGTGGACTGTGTATAAAAACTGGGCGTGACTTCCACCGATTTCGCCCATTTTCACAGAGAACAGTTACTGTCATAGAATCTATGCTCTTACCAAATTTGAGAAGGATTGGTAAATTTTTGTTCGACTTATGGCAATAAAAGTATTCTAGACAAACTAAATGAAAATGGGCGGAGCCACGCCCATTTTGAAATTTTCTTTTATTTTTGTATTTTATTGCATCATATCATTACTGGAGTTGAATTTTGACTTAATTTACTTATATACAGTAAAGATATTGAATTTTTTGTTAAAATTTGAATTTAAAAAAATTTTTTTTTAAAAAGTGGGCGTGTTCTTCATCCAATTTTGCTAATTTTTATTTAGAACATATATAGTAATAGTAGTAACGTTCCTGCCAAATTTCATCATGATATCTTGAAAGACTGCCAAATTACAGCTTGCAAAACTTTTAAATTACCTTCTTGTAAAAGTGGGCGGTGCCACGCCCATTGTCCAAACTCTTACTAATTTTCTATTCTACGTCATAACGTCAACCCATCTACCAAGTTTCGTCGCTTTATCTGTCTTTCGTAATGAATTATCGCACTTTTTCGGTTTTTCGAAATTTTCGATATCGAAAAAGTGGGCGTGGTTATAGTCCGATATCGTTCATTTTAAATAGCGATCTGAGATGAGTACTCAGGAACCTACATACCAAATTTCATCAAGATACCTCAAAATTTACTCAAGTTATCGTGTTAACGGACGGACGGACGGACGGACGGACGGACGGACGGGACATGGCTCAATCAAATTTTTTTTCGATCCTGATTATTTTGATATATGGAAGTCTATATCTATCTCGATTCCTTTATATATGTACAACCAACCGTTATCCAATCAAACTTAATATACTCTGTGAGCTCTGCTCAACTGAGTATAAAAAGTAAGGGGTAAATTATGGGTCACGCAACGTGGCATTCCTATAACTGCAATGATAGCAATCACTCATTCCAGGGGTGACAGTGAATTTTTTAGAACTTAACTCGTTAAATGTGAAACAGAGATATTTTTCGAATCCACTCACGGACCGCTTTCATCGTTTTCTTTGTAGGAAGATCGGTGAGATCGTCGTTTTCATCCACTTTTTTCCTTACTGCACCACTGAGGAATCTAATACCTGTCAAGTTTTTTTTCTGTTCAAATGAAGTTTTAAATCGAAGGCTCGCTTGACATCCTCGATTGCTCAAAAGCTTCGATGCCTTTATAACATCATACAAATTTATAAAAAAACTCTGATCCATAATGTATTCCTATTGACATCCGACTGCGGGAGCAGAGGAGGGTTTGTAAGCCTAACTGTACTGAATTGGTAAAAGTGCGTTGCGGAAGATTTGATTTCTAAGGATAAAAAACTTGAAGGAAGATACGGACCTAAACAAAGTTTAGTGGTTGATATAATGAAAACAATAAGCACCAAAGATCCACGGATGTTTGGTGAAAGGAAATGTTTAATGAACTAGAAGGGGATGCCTCAGGACAAACTGTTCTTGTAAAGAAGGGACCATATGCAAAAGCAAAAACAACAAGTAAGGCCGGGACTATCTTCGGTTGTGGCCTCATACCTTTCATGAATAGAGCTGAGAAATCATGTTAGCCCACTCGTAACATCCGAATAATCGGGTGTATAAGAAATTTAATACAAAAAGAACCGATTTACAAAAGCGAATTTTTCAATAAATCTCAAATAAATAATAGATCGGTAATCCTCACACAAAGTTTCACGTTCCTTTTTGTCCTCATGAGATAGTTCTACCGGTTTTTGATTTATGATCAATAGTATTTGTAAAATTGATTTTATCACAAGTGGGCGGTATCACGCCCGTTTTCAAAAGTTTTTCAAACTTTTATCAAGAGTCCCAATGTCAGTCCACACGTCAAATTTCAACATTCTAGGTGTATTATTTACTTAATATTCAGGTTTTTTTTTGTTTTCCAAAATGTTATATAGATAAAAAGTGGGCGTTGTTATCATCTGATTTCAACCATTTTCAATAAAAGTCTATTATGGGTCCCGTTAAGCCCGTATACCGAATTTGGTGAAGATATCTCAATATTTACTCAAGTTATCGTGTTAACGGACAGACAAAACCTACAGTATTTCACATTTTACAAACGTATTTCAGAAAACATCAAATATATTTCAGAAAACCGCGAATGTATTTCAGAAGATGGAAACAGTATTTCAGAATAAGCAAATGTATTTCAGAAAAGCTGAAATGTATTTGCAAATATCCCAAATATTTTCAGAAAACAAAGTACACCTTTTCCAACTTTATTCCGGAAAAGAACAAATGTATTTCAGAAAAATCAACTGTACTTCTGTAAATTTTGAAAGATAAGAAATGTGTAAATGTAGTTCAGAAAACCACAAATGTATTTCAGAAAAGCTCAAATGTTTTTCGGAAAAAGTAAACTGTATTTCAGACTTTCCAAATATATTCCAGAAAATCTCAAATGTAATTCAGAAAATCCGAAATTTATTTTCAGAAGCCTTTAAAAAGTATTTCAGAAACAGACAAATGTATTTCAGAAAAACTCAAATGTATTTCAGAAAGTCTCAGAAATTTTTTTTAAATTCCATGAAAAATTACATTCTGTTTTAAATAAGAAGTTAGTCAAGTTAGTACTAGAGTTCGCCCAGTGGTTGAAATTCAACCACATAAGCAGTTAAAATAATATATACAATTTTTATTGTTCATACTTAACGATCTTTACCTTAGTAAGAAAAAGAGTTATTTAAAAACGTTAAAATTTTTATTAATATTAATATAAGGCTAAGTTCGGGTGTAACCGAACATTACATACTCAGTTGAGAGCTATGGAGACAAAATAAGGAAAATGAACCTGGGGTAACCCTGGAATGTGGTTGTATGACATGTGTATCAAATTAAAGGTATTAAAGATTATTTTAAGAGAGAGTAGGCCATAGTTCTATGATGGACGCCATTTAGGGATATCGCCATAAAGGTGGACCAGAGCTGACTCTAGAATTTGTTTGTACGATATGGGTATCAAATGAAAGGTGTTACTGAGCATTTTAAGAGGGAGTGGGCCTTAGGTCTATCGGTGGACGCCTTTTCGAGATATCCCCATTAAGGTGGACCAGGGTGACTCTAGAATGTGTTTTGTACGATATGGGTATCAAATGAAAGGTGGTAATGAGTATTTTAAAAGGGAATGGGGCTTTAGTTCTATCGGTGAACGCCTTTTCGAGAAATCGCCATAAAGGTGGACCAGGGGTGACTCTAGAATATGTTTGTACGATATGGGTATCAAATGAAAGCTGTTAATGAGTATTTTGAAAAGGAGTGATGCTTAGTTTCCATAGGTGGACGCCGTTTTCGAGAATCGCCATAAAGGTGGACCAGGGGTGTCTCTAGAATGTGTTTGTACGATATGGGTATCAAACGAAAAGTTTTACTGAGCATTTTAAGAGGGAGTGGGCATTAGGTCTATAGGTGGACGCCTTTTCGAAATGTCGACATTAGGGTGGGCCAGGGGTGACTCTAGAATGTGTTTGTATGATATGGGTATCAAATGAAAGATGGTAATGAGTATTTTAAAAGGGAGTAATCCTTAGTTCTATAGGTGGACGCCTTTTCGAGATATCGCCATAAAGGTGGACCAAGGGTGACTCTAGAATGTTTGTACGATATGGGTATCAAACGAAAGGTGTTACTGAGCATTTTAAGAGGGAGTGGGCATGAGGTCTATAGGTGGACGCCTTTTCGAGATATCGTCATTAGGGTGGGCCAGGGGTGACTCTAGAATGTGTTTGTACGATATGGGCATCAAACGAAAGGTGTTACTGAGCATTTTAAAGAGGGAGTGGGCACTAGGTCTATAGGTGGACGCCCTTTCGAGATTCGCCATTAGGGTGGGCCAGGGGTGACTCTAGAATGTTTGTACGATATGGGTATCAAACGAAAGGTGTTACTGAGCATTTTAAGAGGGAGTGGCCATTAGGTCTATAGGTGGACGCCTTTTCGAGATATCGCCATTAGGGTGGGCCAGGGGTGACTCTAGAATGTGTTTGTACGATATGGGTATCAAATGAAAGGTGTTAATGAGTATTTTAAAAGGGAGTGATCCTTAGTCTATAGGTGGACGCCTTTTCGAGATATCGCCATTAGGGTGGGACAGGGTGACTCTAGAATGTGTTTGTACGATATGGATATCAAATTAAAGGTATTAATGAGGTTTTAAAAGCGAGTGGCCCTTAGATGTATATGTGAAGGCGTTCTCGCGATATCGACCAAAATGTGGACCAGGTGATCCAGAAAATCATCTGTCGGGTACTGCTAATTTATTTATATATGCAATACCACTAACAGTATTCCTGCCAAGATTCCAAGGGCTGTTGATTTCGCCTTGTAGAACTTTTTCATTTTCTTCTACTTAAGTGGTAGGTGTCACACCCATTTTACAAAGTTTTTTCCAAAGTTATATTTTGCGTCAATAAACCAATCCAGTTACCATGTTTCATCCCTTTTTTCGTATTTGGTATAGAATTATGGCATTTTTTCATTTTTCGTAATTTTCGATATCGATAAAGTGGGCGTGGTTATGGTCGGATTTCGGCCATTTTTTATACCAAGATAAAGTGAGTTCAGATAAGTACGTGGGCTTAGTTTAGTAAAGATATATCGGATTTTGCTCAAGTTATTGTGTTAACGGCCGAGCGGAAGGACAGACGGTGGACTGTGTATAAAAACTGGGCGTGACTTCCACCGATTTCGCCCATTTTCACAGAGAACAGTTACTGTCATAGAATCTATGCTCTACCAAATTTGAGAAGGATTGGTAAATTTTTGTTCGACTTATGGCAATAAAAGTATTCTAGACAAACTAAATGAAAATGGGCGGAGCCACGCCCATTTTGAAATTTTCTTTTACTTTTGTATTTTGTTGCATCATATCATTACTGGAGTTGAATTTTGACTTAATTTACTTATATACAGTAAAGATATTGAATTTTTGTTAAAATTTGAATTTAAAAAAATTTTTTTTAAAAGTGGGCGTGTTCTTCATCCAATTTTGCTAATTTTTATTTAGAACATATATAGTAATAGTAGTAACGTTCCTGCCAAATTTCATCATGATATCTTGAAACGACTGCCAAATTACAGCTTGCAAACTTTTAAATTACCTTCTTGTAAAAGTGGGCGGTGCCACGCCCATTGTCCAAAACTCTTACTAATTTCTATTCTACGTCATAACGTCAACCCATCTACCAAGTTTCGTCGCTTTATCTGTCTTTCGTAATGAATTATCGCACTTTTTCGGTTTTTCGAAATTTTCGATATCGAAAAAGTGGGCGTGGTTATAGTCCGATATCGTTCATTTTAAATAGCGATCTGAGATGAGTACTCAGGAACCTACATACCAAATTTCATCAAGATACCTCAAAATTTACTCAAGTTATCGTGTTAACGGACGGGACGGACGGACGGACATGGCTCAATCAAATTTTTTTTCGATCCTGATTATTTTGATATATGGAAGTCTATATCTATCTCGATTCCTTTATATATGTACAACCAACCGTTATCCAATCAAACTTAATATACTCTGTGAGCTCTGCTCAACTGAGTATAAAAAACTTAAAAAACTATTACATAGTCAAAACTAACTAAAATTTAATTTATATTTATGTATTTATTCTAAGATGGCTTTAAAGTACTTTTTGGACGTCAGAAAATAAAATAAAATAAAACGTAATGTTTTAAAATATTAGAAACTACAGCTATTTGTACCTAAGAAGCTATTTGTTCTTATAAAAAAGTAACATTGCAAACCAAAATTCTCAAAAATACTACGCTAATCTGGTAAAAGAAAACATAAACATAGTTTGTTGTTACTAAAAAATGTTTAATGACTACGTACTTCTTTATATACAATATTTTTTGTAAACACTCTGTTGTCATTAAGTAAGTTTCCTTCTCCATTTTCATTTGAAATATAAAACTTTATGCTATCAAAAGAGCGAACTCTACTTGCTGCTACGTATAGTTGTCCATGGGCAAAAACTGGCCTCTCAAAAGAGCGCCAATTTTCTCAATAGTCTGACCCTGGGACTTGTCAATGGTCATAGCAAATGCTGGTATTATGGGAAACTGCGTTCTTTGAAATTTAAATGGAAGAATCGACCCTGAAATAGTTAGATTTATTCGTGAAAGTAAGATTCTTTTACCACGTGCTACTCCTGTTAAGACTTCGCAATCAAGGGTGTTGCGATGTAGGCATTTAACTCTCAATGGAAGGGAATGAAAATAAAAGAAATGAAAGGAAAGGAATGGGAAGGAAAGGAAATAAAGGAAAGGAAAGGAAAGGAAAGGAAAGGACAAGGAAAGGAAAGGAAAGGAAAGGAAAAGAAAGTAAAGGAAAGGACAGGAAAGGAAGGAAAATCAATGGAAGGGAAATGAAAATAAAAGAATATAATTTGTCATTTTGATATAATAATAGGAACATTCGATGGGTAATATAATGAATATGTAATCGGGCGGGTCGATTTGTGGGGAGGCAAAGAAAATCGCCCATTTCTCTGTGAAAATCATATTCTAGGGATCAAAATAAGAAACTTTGCCGAAGGAACTATACTCTAAAACGAATTCTGATGTCAGGTAGGGGTAAATTTTGAAAAACCCCACTTTGACCCATTTATAGTGCTCTAATCGAGTCCAAATGTATGACCGACCCCCACTAACTTTGAGGCCCGACCCACCGATGCCAGTGGCACACCCCCTGGAACCCCTCTGGGGGTAAAGTGCATGTAAAGTGCAAAACTGGCGATTTTTTGAATGTTTGTATGTGAACTCCCAGTTTAATTAATTAACTTAATTAATTAAAACAAAATTACCTGTCCTAAAAGAAAATGTAACTAGGTTTGATTAAGACTAAACAAGTGAACACGTATTAGGTTAGAAGGGTATGTATATTGCTTTTTAATCCAAAACTACATCGAACTGCACACAATTTTTATACAACTTTAGATGTACGCAGAAAGCTCCGTTGACGTTGCAGATGGGGTTTGGGATATGTATACTATTCAGTGGATATCTTAAAAAAAAATTGGAATATTTTAAAAATCGACTAGATTGATCAAATACCCCACCGTGCGCCGTTTGTAAACTTTGCAATTTTTCTCTAATATCATTACAAAAACAATTGTATAAAGCAATATGAGCATGACGCGCTAATTAAAATACAGATGATAACATTTATACAATAGTTAACAGCGGAAGTTATGCTAATAAAAAGCAAGACTGTAAGAAAGACCTCGCTTAATGTTTTTCTTAATTGAAAAACCTTTTCTAAAATATTTTGATGACGCTATTACCAGGACTGAAACTCAACTGCTTCGGTGTTGTAGACGAGCACACTACCACCACACTACAGCGTCGGCCAATTATGGATGTGTTTAAGCACATATTTTCCGCTGCGTTTGATCCCTTTATAAACGAAACATTTTTTGATCTTCTTTCTCTTTTGTAGCATTGACTCGGTGCTCTCAAATTCGAATAATGTTTCAAGTATATTGCCCAATAGGAACTTTTCTTATGTGGTATTAAGTTTGTAGCTCATTGGGAAATTTCTTAAAAATTGGATCGAAAGATTCCATCGAATTCGTTACGATTTTCCTAAATAGCTAGATTCGTGCGACACCTAGCCGAATTCTGACACACATATGTGTTAAGTTGGCATTGCCTGGTGCCCGAGAGACTTTTTAATTTTTAGGCTCACCCGAAGTTACTTACAAAACGGATCCCAAATTCCAAATCTTGTGTACATTTTCCAATTATCTCGGCGGCATATAGCAGAAATTGTTCTTCTTTGTTAAAATATTTCAATGCCAATCTACTTAAAAATTTATTCGCAAGTTTCCACATGCCCTGTATGGATTTTCTAAAGATATCTAAATATCTCGATACCTGGCCCTTTGTATCTTAAATATTTCATTATAATAGATCTTTAACATTTGCCTTAAGATTCAATCTCTAGCTTTACGAGAAGCTAACTACAATCGATTTATATTCGCTGACAAACTTGAAGCCGACCTTATATAAAGAGAGTCGTAATAAAAGGCTAAAAACTGACTTATTGGCTTAAGCCCGAGTTAAAGTTGGCATAGTCATAACGCCATAGTTATAACCATATTTTTACTTATAAATATCAAATCGACATCAACTATTGGTGCCTTAACCTAAAAATCGTGAAAATTTCATAAAAATTAAGAAAACGCAAAAATTACAAACATATACTACACAAAATGAGTCTCTTAGTCAAAACGTATTCAAAACAATATATAAAATCTACAAAAAGTTAATAATTCTCCAACTCAAATATTTTTAGGTTATGGATATGGCGAAAAACCAAAACCCAATTGGTTGGCTATCATATGGTCATGGCTTCATCCTTACGGTATGACACCATTAATCGATTACATTGTTTTCCATCAGGTTGTTCGATCAGCTGTTTCATCTGGTTATGGTTAAGTCAGCATTAACTGGCTCTTTAAGTATAACGTATAGTCTGCAACTATTCTTCGCCAATTTTTCCTGCCTACATAGAATAGAACCTGAAACAGCCTAATGTATATGTGTGTACACAAGTTGATTAAATTATCTTATTGTACGGTTAGCTGCGTACATTTTCAAGGGCTACTGAAGAGCATACTTGACTGACGACTTATAAAGCAAGTGTGATGCTGTGATTGTGACCAGACAATAACCAAATTGCCGTACAAAGAAAGACAAGTGTCTGGTATAATTGAAAGGCCGTTCACGTATGAAATGGCCAGTTCTTGAAAAGATGACACTTAAAATTTTGTTGGCGAAGATTTATGCATACAGTCGTGGATATAAGTTGCTTTATTAAAACTATCATAATTAAGTCGATATATATATTCTTCTGATTTGTTCAAGCCACTTACAGTCCAATAACAGACCGCATGGGCACTGTTTTATACCTCAGCTACTTGAGATATACTTCTCGCACTTCTGACTCAAAGCCTCATTCTTTATCTCATCACAGCGGGACAAACGTACAAAAAATGTGTAACCATGGCATCCTCCGTAAGGAATGGTGGTAAAAGTTGCAAAATTTACTCGGAATTAAGTATTCGACCAGACTGGGAAAATGGAACTTTAACTTAGCAACGCCTTAAGTCCATTATGTCATACTTATTTTATTATTTTAGTCCATGAGCTTGCTATAGCCTTTGCTAAACTTCAACAGCTCTTGCCTATTATTAGTATATTTGAACTAAAGCCAAGCTTTATCCAGAAAGCTCATCCCCTGGTATATATATCGATGCGCAGAATTTTTAACCTACATATTCCATACACGGCTTATCTAAGCTCGATGTTTTCGTTGTTAGTCCAAGAGCTTTAAGAGCGACCTGACTATCTTAGAAGATGGTTTGTGAAGCATGTCCACGGAATCTGGAGACTTATAGTTAAAGAAGAAAACGAAAGTGTGAGAATATCCTCGCTCCCTCGTGTTCTGGTCTCCCTTTTCGTCTTAGCAAAAGTTGTAGAAAAGTTTTCGTATTGAAGAAACAACACTTTTTCTCTACATTCATTGCAAGCACATGAGCAAAGTAAGACTGCTTTGCTCTAGCCCTGTAGTTAGGCTCCAGCTTAGTTCTGTCTGAAGAAGGAAACAAAACTTTCAATTTACTTTGATGATAGAACCCATAATAAGACTAACCAAAATCGGATGGAAACTGAAAATAATATCAAAAATTCTACATTAAATGAAACGAAACCGAATTTGAACGAAATATATTTTAAAGAACGGACCCAAATTTGATTAGTTTTGAAGGAACAAACTGAAACTGAAATAAAATTTATGAACGAAACCACGACCGGGATAAACACGAAACCTACAGAAGTTTCGAAGATTATTATAAAGAAGGAAACCGAAACAAAACCAGAACGAACCTGAAATTGAAAATAATTTGAAAATTGGATCAAAAACTGAAACTATTTTTGAAGAACTAACGAAAAAATTTAAATTAAATTTTATGATCGAAGCTGCAACTAACATTAGTTTCGAAAGCAGCACCCGAATATAAAATTGGTTTTAAAATGAGAATCGCAGTCGAAACTAAATCAAGTCTAAAACCGATCTTTGTACGAATCCGAAATTTATATAAGTTTTTAAGAAGGAGATCGGAATAGGACGAATTTGGAACGGGAACAAATACAGAACAGAATGAAACTGAAACGAGACTTACAGGAGTAAACCTTCAATTGCAGGGAAATCGAAACTGGAACTGAAACACGAAACTTAACCGAAAATAGAGACAAACTCGGAATGAAATCAAATCCATAACGAAGCGGTAAGAGATAATAAGAAATGTTCAAGAACAAAACCAAATTTGGAACGCAAATTCACGAAACTGAAGGTGCCATTCGGAGTCGGCATAAAGCATGTAGGTCCCGTCCAGCCAAGTTGTAAGAAAAAGTAAATAAAAGCACGATGCAAATTGGCAGAGAAGCTTGCTCCAAATCTATCTAAAAGGTATAAAAGAAAGTACAAGAATTATCTGTCCGACAGTACACGTTGAGGGTTAAAGAAAACATGTCCGACACTATCCGTTCAGGCATAAGAGGTGCAATTATTCCTTCCATAGGACATGTTCAAACGAAAAGGAATCACTCCAACCCATATAAAGGAATCAAAGTTCGCAATAGTCGCATACTTCTTTTCGGACTCATCCCGTATAGTAGACTAATCACATCTTTGATGTGTCACAACTCCACATTTGAAAGAATGTCGTCTTGAAGAAACTTCGTATAAACAACATTATCTATCTCTCTCAGTTTGTCATTTCTATACAAAAGAAAGTAATTGAAGACTAACAAAACAACAACAATAGCAACAGGTTTGACTGCAATATTTGCGATGCTAAAATAAATTGTTGTTGAACTCTTATGAATTGCACGTATGTATGTATGTATACATTGATTAATATTATAAATAAAGTAAGAAAATAAAGTACCAAATAATTTCAAAAGCTTTTTAGAAAGGCGAAAGTTGAAAGTAAGTAATTGTTATACATTTCGTTTAGAACATTTATAGACAATTCGACAATGAAGCGATTTATTTTTACAACTGTAATTTTTCACCATAAATAAAGTCATGAAAATTACTATGACCCAGTTTAAGTAAAAAAAACTTATTTATATTTATGTATGTGGGTGTAAACAACATTTATTTTGTAAACTAATTCTTCTTCCCCTCTCAGCATTAGTGAAAACAAGTAAGCAAGGTTAAGTTCGGACGTAACCGAACATTACATACTCAGTTGAGAGCTATGGTGACAACATAAGGGAAAATAACCATGTAGGAAAATGAAACGAGGGTAACCCTGGAATGTGTTTGTATGACATGTGTATCAAATGAAAGGTATTAAAGAGTATTTTATGAGGGAGTAGGCCATATTTCTATAGGTGGACGCCATTTAGGGATATCGCCATAAAGGTGGATCAGGGTTGACTCTAGAATTTGTTTGTACGATATGGATATCAAAGTAAAGGTATTAATGAGGGTTTTAAAAGGGAGTGTTGGTAGTTGTATAGGTGGTCGCCTTTTCGAGATATCGCCATAAAGGCGGACCAGGGGTGACTCTAGAATGCGTTTGTACAATATGGGTATCAAATGAAAGGTGTTAATGAGTATTTTAAAGGGAGTGGGCCTTAGTTCAATAGGTGAACGCCTTATCGAGATATCGCCATAAAAGTGGACCAGGGGTGACTCTAGACTTTGTTTGTACGATATGGGTATCAAATTAAAGGGACTAATGAGGGTTATAAAAGGGAGTGGTGGTAGTTGTATATGTGAAGGCGTTTTCCAGATATCGACCAAAATGTGGACCAGGATGACCCAGAACATCATCTGTTGGATACCGCTAATTTATTTATATATGTAATACCATGATCAGTATTCCTGCCAAGATTTCAAGGGTTTTTTATTTCGCCCTGCAGACCTTTCTCATTTTCTTCTACTTAATATGGTAGGTGTCACACCGATTTTACAAAGTTTTTTTCTAAAGTTATATTTTGCGTCAGTAAACCAATCCAATTTCCATTTTTTGTATTTGTATAGAACTACGGCATTTTTTTCATTTTTCCAAATTTTCGATATCGAAAAAGTGGGCGTGATCATAGTCGGATGTCGGCCATTTTTTATACCAATTCAAAGTGAGTTCAGATAAGTACGTGAACTGAGGTTAGTAAAGATACATCGATGTTTGGTCAAGTTATCGCGTTGACGGCCGAGCGGAAGGACAGACGGTCGACTGTGTTTAAAAACTGGGCGTGGCTTCCACCGATTTCGTATATTTTCACAGAAAACAGTTATCGTTATAGAAGCTATGCCCTTACCAACTTTTACAAGAATTGGTAAATTTTGTTAGACTTATGGCATTAAAAGTATCCTAGACAAATTAAATGAAAAAGGGCGGAAGCACGCCCATTTTGAAATTTTCTTTTATTTTTGTATTTTGTTGCACCATATCATTACTGGAGTTGAATGTTGACATAATTTACTTATGTACTGTAAAGATATTGAATTTTTTGTTAAAATTTTACTTTAAAAACAATTTTTTTTAAAGTGGGTGTGGTCGTTCTCCGATTGGCAAATTTGTATTAGGCTTACATATAGTAATAGGGGTAACGTTCCTGCCAAATTTCATCATGATATCTTCAACACCTGCCAAATTACAGCTTGCAAAACTTTGAAAATACCTTCTTTTAAAAGTGGGCGGTGCCACGCCCATTTTCCAAAATTTTACTAATTTTCTATTCTGCGTCATAAGTTCAACTCACCAACCAAGTTTCATCGCTTTATCCGTCTTTGGTAATGAATTATCGCACTTTTTCTGTTTTTCGAAATTTTCGATATCGAAAAAGCGGGCGTGGTTATGGTCCGATATCGTTCATTTTAAACAGCGATCTGAGATTAGTGCTCAGGAACCTATGTACCAAATTTCATCAAGTGACCTCAAAATTTACTCAAGTTATCGTGTTAACGGACGGACGGATGGACGGACGGACATGGCTCAATCAAATAATTTATTTAATAATTTATTTAATAATTTGGGAAAAATTTAAACAACGTGACATCAGGATGGACAAGGCGACAGCTGTTTCGATTATACCTTGTAAATCTCTTCAAAGCCTTTTTTTCGATCCTGATGATTTTGATATATGGAAGTCTATACCTATCTTGATTCCTTTATACCTGTAAAACCAACCGTTATTCAATCAAAGTTAATATACTCTGTGAGCTCTGCTCAACTGAGTATAAAAAATATAATTCCGTGTTCAAAACAGAAAGCGGCGTTTATTTGTTGAATCACTACAATTAACGACACCTGTTGCAAATCAAAAACAACCAAAATATTACATCAAAACATTCAATTATAGTATAAACTTGAAGTGAGAAGCTACAAAATGAAAATCACACTCGCATACTTAGTAACATGCATGGTTTCTTCACTATGGATAAAAAGACTAACTTCGACGCGATCGCTAATCATCGCTGGGTAAATTAATTGCATCTTAGCATTTGTAGTGATTCGCTCAAGTTTTATTAATTGATCAAATGATGCACATACAACACACACACATATAAGGACTTCCAATGTCAATGGTGCCACTTAGGCGCACTTTGAACACAAATCTGGTGATTTTTCCCGAATATGTAAATACGTTGGGCTTATGCATAGTTTACAAAATTTATCGTTTTTTAAAAGCATTCAGCCCTTGGCATACTTGCCATAGTCATAACGCCTTATGGTGTTTTCTTTTCTGAAAAAAATATTACCCTCATGCTGTACCCTTAAATTCTTTCATTTGAACTAAGTTACCTAGTGCTTTTCAAAGTGGCTTGAATTGTAGCTAACGGTAACCCTACAAATGAAAAGGGAAAAGTTTTGTGAAGGGAGCACACTAACTTACGCAACACCATAGAAGAACCTACAGGGTGACATTATTTTCAAAAAAAAACCACAGCCGTCATAAATGTAGTTTTACTTAACCATATCTATTGGCATCTGTTATTGTTACCTGGAAAAGGAATTGCAGACAAATTGCACGAATAATAAATCAAGTAGCCAAGGCTTCAGAATTTTCAGAAAGGAACTATTTCATAAAAATTCTTATACAAAGAGTAATAATATAGATGTTTAACTACGTACTTGATACTTTTAGTAACATTTTTTATTTTCTCCGGTAATAAATGTCAAAAATGTACCCATTTAAAAAGATCGAGGAAAAGGTATACGTTAGCAGAAAAATTGGTCGGTACATACGTATCGTAATCTTTAAACTCTCTGTTGCCCCTAAAGTAAAAAGCCTAACGGGTGACAACCGACACAATACATAAGAGACGTTGATCTTTTGCTGCAGAATTCGTCCTAATGGTCCATCCGTTTAATTGGGCCATAGTCAGTATTTTCTTAAATACTACAGATTTTAGTTTTCTTGATTAGGGCTATTTTCGCATTTTCTTGAATCATGAGAATTTAATTTGGTGTCGATTTCTTGAATTTATTCCCGAAGAAATGTATCGCGCGATTCTCAAACTTCAGAATACTCGTAACACTGATGAACTTCTCGTTAATCGCTGCGTTTGCAGAAATTGACAAAAAGGGACCAGCTGTCCACGGAAAGGGCTATTTTTGTTCCGAATGGATCAAAGTGGCAACTGTGGCTATGACGGTTATTTTCTGTCCCTTAAGTATTCTTTAAATGCGTGCATAATTTCATCAGCCGACTTTTTTGTGGATTCATAAAATCTTGAGATACTATTTGTATTGCACCTGTTTACAACAAATTGTGTATATCATATGGTTTCTTATTAAAGTCCTAAAATTCAGTGATTAGCCCTTTCCATGTTTATTTTTTATTTACGTATAATATAACTAATTTACAACTCGCGACTAATGGGAAATTGTATTGAGAATAATTTTCATTGTATATAACATTCAGACAGATAATAAATTGCGCGATTGTACATGTTTCTTCAAATAGTCTTTGATGCTCTCAATTTTGACTAGATTGTGCCAAATTGAATGCCTAGGTTGGGTTGGGTTGGAGTGCCCTTCCGTGAGGAACTCACATAGACTAAATTAGTCCGTTCTGTTACCAGACAAGCGAACTAAAAAACCCTACCAAAACCCAGGACCAATGTCATAAAATAACTCCGTCCTCTTGGTAAATACTTGAAGCTTTCAAGGACCTATGCCTCCTGTTGCTGCTAGATCTGATAGCTGTATAACTCCTAGTAGCTGTAGTCTTAGCTGATATTCGTAAGGCACGAGCACAAATTGCGTGCCTAATCAAGTCAAAATATCTATGAACCTTGTGAAGTGCTTCCGATTTTACATGAAAGTCAGCCTTTTAAGAAATTAAATTAGTTGCAATTTTTACGAAAAAAAGTTAAATAAAAACTTTGATTTCTGCATAGTTGGTAGCAAAATTTAGCATTTATTTTGAGTAAACAAGCCCATACATCACTAGATATGATAATTGTTGGCAGTAAAGTTTCTAAAGCTTCAAAGATCCTAACCAATAGATTTTCCGAAACAGCGTTTTGCACAGATTTTAAAAGATATTGTAAACGATTCTTACTTGCAAAATCCTCTTATGTTGCTTTTGCTAGAATCGTATCCGCTAAATTGTTGAATAAATACACTCCATTATTGAGATAATCGGCATAAAATGCCTTTATTTAAAATA
>JARSSU010008759.1:0-35771 GCA_029619165.1 Eurosta solidaginis | reverse complement strand
AACCCCCAGTAAAGCTACCGAGGAATAACTCGTACTCGACCAAGGAGAACAATGTGGTAAAACCCACTACTACACTAAAAGACGTCTTGCGCCAGGGCACGTGGGTGGTCACAAACGACGGCAAGAAACGCAAGAGAAGACGGAGCGGAAAGAGGAAACTGCAGCCCAAAGGACGGGAGAGTGGCAGGCGATTTTCATTGATTTTGATATCTCTATATCTGATTAACAAGTTAATCAGATTGAGATATTGTGTTTTGTCGCAATTTAGGAATGTGACCAACCTTTCCTGTCTTGCATTGTTACAACAATGTAAAAAATTGTTGACGACGGAGCTGGTTTGCTTAGATATTGCTTAAAGGCCGCACTACGTGACAAACAGAGTGAGTTTGGCACCAATTATGCTCCGTCTTAAACTCCATCACAATTAAAATCAAGGGATGTGACTAACCTTTTCCACACACAGACCTGTGAGTGCCGAGTGCCCGCCTCAGCAATGTCTCTCGACATCGCTTAAGACCACACTACGTTGACAAACATTGCGCGCTATATTGTGCTACATTTTGGCTTCCAATTTGCTGGAGTGAAACAGCTTTCACTCAATTACGCAACAATTATGCTCCGTTTTTCACTCCAATTACACTCCTACCACAATTAAAGGGATGTGTCCAACCTTTTCCGCTCACAGACCTGTAAGTACCGAATACCTGCCCCAACAACATCTTCGCATAGCAGTCGGCCACACTGCAGTGATTTGACAGCATCAAATCTTGCCACATTTTTGGATCCGGCCATCCATTCTGCGAACGCCTCCTATTCGCAACGCAGTCTAAAGTAGCTTCAACATCTCAAAAGAAGAGGTGAGCACCGGCCCCACTCGTACAATTATCGATTGTTTTCGGCTGACGATAGACATACGTTTCTTCACCATCTTTGACCATCTTTCTCCGGTTTTTCACCATCTTTCTCCGGATGTGACCAACTCTTTCATCTGCCCCTCAGGGTCAGTTTCTCAATGAAATTGGGTATACTGTGACAAGCAAGAGACCGAATTCCCTTTGGTCTTGCGCATCCAAGTGAAAACAAGTCTAATCAGGGCGTGAACTCTTATTTGAAACCACAGCCACCTTATGCTCCCACAAGGGGGCCATCGCAGGACAGGAGGTGAGACCTAAGTACAAAGCATCGTTCGATGCAGTGCATCAGGTCACACTGGCTTCTCCTGCTCCCGCGGTAGCAGTATTTATAAAGACCTTGCCTAGGGTCCCACAGGGTGATACCCGCGTCCACCCTGCTACCTTTCGAGTAAAATCACCTTACTCATGGATTGGGTACCCATGGTATTATGAACGCCTTTTACGACCGGTATACCTACCGTGGGCATATTCTAACCCCTAACCCACAGGGGGACGGGAGAGTGGCAGTTAGCTAAAACGAAGAGCTAGAAAAAAGCACTTAAGGCTAGGCCGGATGCAATCATCATTTCCAAAGCGGGGGATGCGAAGTACGCCGACATATTGCGTAAAGTGAGAAGATGCGACGAAATAAAATCTCTGGGTGATGACGTCAAAACGATTAGAAGAACGGTGAAAGGAGAGCTGTTACTAGAGCCGAAAAATCACAAGATGGGAAAACAAGCACATACCAAGGAGAAATTGAAGCGGTACTAAAGGTCTCGGCTAAAGTTATAACAAAGTCCCAAATGGTCACCCTACAGGCAGAGATCTCGATGAGGTTACTACGCCCGAGGAGATTTGCAACGCCCTCCACCGGCAATGCAACATCAAACTTCAAGATGTGACAGCCATAAAAAGCATCGCACAGGGTACAGTGGTACGAAGTCGGCACTTATAAGCCTTACAGCGGATGATGCCAAGGCGGTTGTTAATACTCAAAGAATCCGGGTAGGATGGGTTTCCTGCCGAATTAGGGAGCTCAAGCAAGAGAAACGCTATTATAGGTGCTGGGGCTACGGGCATATAGCTCAGAAATGTAAGGAGACTGTAGATAGGTCTAGCCTATGCAGGAAATGCGGCCAGGAAGGTCATAAGTCTGCAAGTTGCGAAAACGCACCGAAATGCGCGCTTTGTGGGGGACAACATTCAGCAGGCAGTTTTAAATGCCAACAACGAGAGGGCAGAAAAATGGCTGTCTCATGAGGGTATTGCAGCTCAATTTAAACCATTGCGAGGCAGCCCAAGAGCTATTATCCCAAACAGTCTATGAAGAAAGATATGACATACTGGTACTTTCTGAACAATACAAAAATCGCCAGGAGCAGGGTTGGCACTCAGATTCGGCAGGGAAAGCCTCAATTTGGGCACCAGGGAAATGTCTCCCACAGGAAAATATTACACCAATGGTAGCAGGATTTACGTGGGCAAAATTAACGGTATATACGTTTTCAGTTGCTATGCCCCTCCGAGCATGACCATCGCCGAGTTCGAAGACATGATAGACGGGATCACCATTGAAGCAAGAGGTAAACACCCGCTTTTAGTGTGTGGATACTTCAATGCATGGTCATCTGTGTGGGGAAGTAGACGAAACCAACGAAAGAGGGAGAGTTCTTCTCGAAAGCCTTACTTCTTTTAGGCTAGAGCTCCTTAATGAACCAGGGATATATACCTTCGATACAGGTACAGACGATCCATTATAGATCTCATCTTCGCTAGCAACGAAATAGCAAGACGAGCAAAATGGTCCATAAGCAACATCTACACACACAGCGAACATAAAGCTATTAGCGTAGATCTGCTCGAAACTCCACGAACGTTAGCAGCAAGACATCGACAAAGTAGGAAATGGAAACAGCACCTTTTCGACCCACAAATATTTGACATTATCTGGAAGGACGCCATAGTACGAGAATCGCATGCGGAAGACCAGTCGGTTCAAATCACTAAGTTGCTATGTATGGCATGTGATGCTGCCATGCTCAGAAGTCGCGGAAAAGCACAGCGCACTCCGGTATATTGGTGGAATCACGAAATTGCGGAAGAGCGTAGAAAATGTCATAAAGCACGAAGCATAGCGCAGAGGGCACGCTCATCACCACGAAATGCGGAGTTACACAGCACCTATGTCGCACAAAGAAAGGCGCTTAAAAATGCCATACAAAAGAGAAAGAAGTTATGCTTTAGGGAACTTCTGGATAAAGTCGACCTAGATCCTTGGGGATCAACCTACAGAACTGTAATGGCTAAAGTTAAAGGACCGATATCACAGCAACCTACGTGCCCGATACTGATGAATACTATTGTTGAACCACTTTTCCCGGCGCAAGATCGCTGGACTTATCCAAGCGAGGATCTAGAAAATACGGAAATTCCGCAAATTACAGAGCAAGAGGTGCTGGACGCTGCAAAAAGAGTTGCTGATAACAAATCCCCAGGACCCGACGAAGTACCAAACATAGCCCTTAAAGCTGCGATCACAACTAGGGCAACATTATTTACTGATCTTTTAATGCCTGTATGCAATAAGGCGTGTTCCCTCGCCCGTGGAAACGACAAAGACTTGTCCTATTGCTGAAACCTTGTAAACAGCCGGAACAACCATCCACATATAGGCCACTTTGTATGCTCGATTCCCTAGGGAAGGCTTATCGAATAGTCAATATGGATTTCGCAAATCAAGATCCACCGTAGATGCAATACAAACAGTCGTCAATATAGCTAGAGAAGCTATCTCTGGAGGCCAAAATAAAAGGAAGTTCTGTGCAC
This sequence comes from Eurosta solidaginis, assembly GCA_029619165.1. Lineage (NCBI taxonomy): Eukaryota > Metazoa > Arthropoda > Insecta > Diptera > Tephritidae > Eurosta > Eurosta solidaginis. The sequence goes on along the minus strand of JARSSU010008759.1, from coordinate 32,049 downwards.
TGATTATGTTGGACATCAAGAATGCTTTTAACGCTGCGAACTGGATGCAGATAATGGCAGCGCTGCAAAGCTACGGCACACCAGTTTACTTACGCAGAATAATAGGTAGCTATCTTAAGGACAGAGTACTTCTTTATGACACGGATCAAGGAGCAAAAGAGTACAAAATCACTGGAGGCGTCCCACAGGGATCTGTTCTCGGTCCAACGCTTTGGAATGTAATGTATGACGGGGTGCTAAAAATTGATCTACCAGAAAACACGCAAATTGTGGGATATGCTGATGATATTGCAGTGGTAGTTGTGGCAGAAACTGAACTGTTCAGCATTATTTAATTACGCCGTAACAAGAATAAAGGAATGGCTGACCAATACGGGACTGGAGTTGGCTAGCCAAAAGACGGAAGTGCTATTATTAAGCTCCAAACGGTAGGCGAACGAGTTAGTCTTAACTGCCGGGGAACATAAAATCACTTCAAAGGATTCCTTAAAATATTTATGAGTGCACATTGACTCTAAGTTAACTTTCAAAGAGCACTTCAGAGCGGTGGGGGAGAAAATTACCAAAGTTAATGGAGCACTTATGCGAATAATGCCTAACATTGGTGGTCCGAGCGAAACTACACGTCAGCTATTGTCCGCAGTAACCAGCTGAATAATACTATACGCAGCACCAGTGTGGTATGGATCTAAACGGACCCATCAAAAATATATATTAACAGCGTACCGACTTGCTTCTTTAAGAACAGAAGTGCTCATCGGACGGTGCCCGACGACGCGATCCTGTTCTAACCCGGAAAATCCAGTGGACTTACTGGCAAGCGAAATGGCCGATCTGTATAACACTAATATCGAGCGACCATCTGAAGAAGACAAGAAAAGAGCAAGGACACAAACAATAGCTAAGTGGCAAGAACGGTGGCAGGCCTCGAGTGAATGGCGTTGGACTTTCACGCTAGTTTGGAACGTAGCTCAATGGAATGAGCGGAAGCACGGCGAACTGAACTACCATCTCACGCGGATAATGAGTGGACATGACGGTTTCAAAGGGTATTTATGGAAGCGTAGGATAGAGGAAGATCCTCATTGCCCAGTGTGTACCACGGAGTTAAAAAACGCAGAGCACGTTATGTTCCACTGCCCCCGTTTCCACGAGGAAATACTCGCCTTGCATGGAGTCTTTGGGGAGGAACCTACCACGAGAAATTTAGTATCACATATGTGCAACAGGAAAGAGTGCTGGACTGCAGTGAGCAAAATGGCATTTATAGTAATGAGACGCCTGATGGATGCTGAGAGGGAGCGCAGAGAAATGCGCATGCGAAGCAGTGGCGATTAAATGGACACTCAGAGCAAATGACGCCGCCCTGAAGTAATGCGAAAGTGGTGCCAGGGTGGGCGACGGTTCCAAAACGGGGCTGTTTTTTAGTCTATGGACACACGGTTTCTGCGACGGCAGCAATTATGGTGTATTAGGTATTTTTCAGCCTCCCCGCAAAAAAATAAAAATAAAAAAAGAGATCCTGTCTGAAGCATTGCTGCATGAGACATATTTCGGCGTGAAGAAGAAGTTCATGTAAGTACTGCATATAGAGGACAGCGAATCTAGATTTTTCTGGGATAATAACGGAACGTTTTTCATTGTAAGTCAACGTCGAATAAGCTAATCTACCATGAACCCTGAGGAGCCGATTTTCATCGAGGTATGGGTTGAGGTTTAGTAGAGAGCTTCTTTTATCAATTGCTTTTGCATTTTCCAGGCATGCTCGTTCGCGAGGAAAATGTCGGGTTTGTGTTAGCGTTACAAGTGTATTTTTCATTCGGTGGAGATCTTCATGAGACAGATCGGGGGTGTGAGCGGGTTTAATGCCTCGAATTCGGTTCTTGAGATTATTAATGAACATAAAGGCATATGTCATGACACTGAGGGCGCGAGGAAAGGAGGAAAATCGGTCCAATTCATCGGGCTCACCTTCAGCTGAGTGTAGCGGTTCGACTCGGCGCATTTCCGGTGGTTTGATGCTGCGGATATTTGGCTTTGGCCAGGCTTCGGGGGGCTGGGTCAGCCACGCAGGGCCATTCCACCACAGCGAAGAATTTCCCAAGTCCATGGGTTTGCATCCTCTTGTGCCCATTTCTGCTGGATTGTCGCTACTGCCTACATGATTTCAGGAGGCGCTTCCGACGAGATCCATAATTTCAGCTGTTCGATTGGATACGAAGGTTTTCCAAGAGTGGGGAGGCTTTTCGAGCCATGGTAAAACAATTTCCGAGTCAGAACACATGTAAAGATTTTTAAGGGAGAGTTCGAGATGGAACTGTACGACGGCGATTAGTCGGGCAAGGAGTAGAGCTGCACATAGTTCTAGTCTTGGAAGAATGGTAGTGCGAAGAGGGGCAACCTTGCCTTTAGCGACCAGAAGGTGGAACGACGTGGTGACACCGTGGGTTGTGCGCAGATATATCGTGGCGCAGTATGCCTTTTCTGACGCATCGCAGAAACCATGCAGTTCAACCTGCTGTTTCGGGAAGTAGTCGACCCATCGAGGTATCTGTATACCTTAGATGGTGGGTCGATTTTTTGCGAATTGCGTCCATTTAATGAACCGGAGGGACTTAGCTGGTTCGTCCCAGCCAGTTCCGCCTATACGTAGCTCTTGGAGTAAAATCTTGGCCTGGTTCAAATCCCGGCTCGAAGGACCACTTAATAGGGGGGGCACATTATGGATGTTACACTCGTTTCCTTATTGTGGGATGTAGCTGTGGCGGATACGGCGGTGTCGATAATGATTGCGATATAGCGGCGTCGTGGTTGGATATGGCGGTGATGGCGGAAATGTCCAGCTCCCCTTTTATGAGGCGGCGGTGACAATTTACTCCTTTAGCCAATTTGTGCACTGGTGGTTGCGTAGCGGCAGTGGCCAAATGAAGTGGCAATGGATCGCGGAATAAAGAAAACTAAACTTTTGGAAGTCAAACTTACTTTACACCGACGTGCTTAATGCGCAAATTTTATACAAGGTTTATAATTAAAAGGAATTCACAATTTTATTTTCTGCGTCACACGCGAGATGGAGAAAAATTCGAGTAATAATAATAAGTAGAAATGTCAAGAATCAATAACAAATATATATGTATGTACATACGTACATATCAACTGTCAAGTCGTCGTTGGGGTTGCCAGATGGGCGAAATCAAAAATTGTATAAAACTTACCCCAACTGATGAGTGTGAGTCGTGAGTCTTACTTACTATATTTTCTATACATATTCGATGTATAAACATTTCAAGTATACATATATTATGATACATACTTACATGTATGTAGCCTAGTTACAAGTACGTTATATATCTATAATTTCAATAATTCCATAATTAATTTTTAAGAAAAATATGTTTTGTTGAGAACGACTGCGACAGTCGCTCAGCCAGGATGCACTAAAACGAATGAAAGAATTTTCCAGAAAGAATGCAAGGTTGGTTTCAAGCCTGGGCGCACTACTGTTGTGAAACGTCGGAACGAACTGATTATGCGAAGCCAGTCCGTCAAACGCAAACTCTACGAAGTAGTTCATTGGCCAAAAAACAGAATGTGAGGGAACGGTCCAGGATAATGAGTAGTAGGATGAAACACAGGTACGACAAGAACAATAATTCGGAAGGTTTTCCTGGAGGGAGATTTGGTACTGCTATACAATCTTCACCGGCGGAAAGGTATTCCATCCAAACTTTGGTGCTGTGGGAAAGGCCCATGCAGAGTTGTGAAGAGTTTCAGTGATGTCATCTACCGCATGCAAACAATTGGGAAACCACGAAATAGGAAGGTGGTTCATTTGAAGAGGCTAGCAGCTGTTAGATCGAGAGATTTCTCTGATCGGGACGATCATCTTAGGTGGGGGGCAGTGTGGCGAATATTAGTAGCACTAAGTGATACTCACATCACTAATATGATACTAAGTAAATAAAGCCACAACAACAATAAAGCAAGCTGCCACACTTGTATGTACGTAAAATGTACGCAAATTAATCATCATATACACACATACATACAAGCAGTAGAGAGATACTCACAAACGCATGTCATCATCAGCTACTGCTTCTCTCACATATACACACGTATATGGGTACACACTACAAATGCACGGCGTATGGCTGGTGACCAGGTAGAGGTTTCTAGAAAAAAAACGTCTTGACATTTGGGCAGAGAATATAAAAGCAGCAGAAGCTGTGTAGTCCGTAAACAGTTTGATTTAAGCACGCTATTGGTTGCGAAGTATAAGTGTTATTTTGAAGTACTTTCAATAGTCTAATAAAGACCATTTTGCATTATTGAATTTTGGAGTTATTTATTCGACAATTTAGCGATACGAACGTTAGTAGAAGTTGTAAAATAAGCGGAGTTAATTTGCAACAATTTTCCACCAATTTCAAAGTCAAATTTTCGTTAAACGTGATCGAAAATTGCATGGAATTGCTTTCAACTGGTTTGTTTGAAAGCGCGCCGCATAGTCTACATATTTTCTATTTACCGCTATGCTCAATAGCTTTGGCCACTAGTAGTGCGTTATTTATTTAATTATTGCGTAAAAAGGTGAAAAGTTAGTCGATTTTCAGTTCGCCGTCAGTCAGTGAAGTGTAAGCGATTTACAAGTAATATTACTTAATAAAAAATAATGAGTGATAAAGACAGAAAAAGACAACAGAGCATAAGTGCGTTTTTTATTTCTAAAAACCAAAAAACAGGCGAAGAAGTTTCACGTGGAACAGGTATTTTCTACGCAATTGGCTACTGTATCGAGATGCTGTGGATAATGGTTCAGAGCCAAAGCGAGGCAGACCACCGAGTTATCCACCCATTTTTTTTTATTTCCGCGGGATTTGGTTCTGGATGAAAATTTTCAATCATTTTGGTCTTTATATGGTCAGTCAGTGGGCGTAGTTTCCAAAGAGTATCGAATCTGCCGGAACGTGCTGCCGGTAATTAATTCCCCGAAGCGGTTTCTTCGCATAGCATTGGCGACCATTGTGTTTTGAAGGTCGTCTTCGCAGCTCCACATGTCTCGAAAGGATCCAGTAGAATTGTAACCAGTTACTATCAAAATTCCCATGAACACACGTAATTCTGAAAAATTTTGGGTTACTTGTGTTAATCGTAATGGATAGTACAACTTCATTACCTCCTACAGTAAGTGGTTCGTATCGTTTCTGATTGTGCGTAGCGTACAAATTCGAACATTTGCATATATGTATGTTCAAGCAAGTCACCGCTAAAAAACTTCTCAAATATTTCATGTGGTCTAAGTTCTCGACAGTCTTTGAAATTCGGTTTAGGAAAGACAGGAAGCACTGCCAATGAATTATCAGGTTTCCAAGTGGATTCACTGTCTTTGTTACTTGGTGGAAGTGGAACTTCAGGTTTTGATGAGATCTCGCAACGAATTTCCTTTGATGTGCTTAGTAAACAATCATTGAAGCTATCATCAGGTGCAGAGTCATGAATATCGCTTGGCTTGCAGTCGTACCTGTTGATTCGCATGCCACTTTCAAACACGATTTCACATCCGACCCTTAGTTGAGTTGGGCAAACATTATCTGGAGTTCCACCTTCATCGTCACCATCATCTTCACCACTTATGTTGCCATCCTGCTCAGGTGGCTCGATGTAAAGTGCTTGGATATTCGTTCTCCTCATCCGAGCACAATTCTTCAAAAAAGTCCAGTACTTCTTGCAAGGACAGTTTTCTTCAAAAAGGATAGAATACAAAAAAGGCATAAAATACTGTATGTATACATAATTAACCAATCAAGGCCTTTTTAACAACAAAGCAATAAAACGCAGCAAAAACATTGAAATCTAAATCCGTGGTCTAGCCTGCCTAGCGTTGCCATATGCACACAGACACGGAAACACACGAAAAAACACATTGAAATAAATTTTTTTTATAACCAATTAATTAGAAATTGTTTTGCGTTTCAAACACTACACAAAACCACAAATTTTATAGCTTAATCGCGTTTTTTTGTAGATATAATAGATCTACTTACTTTTTTGTCTCCCGTTTCTTTTTTTTCAATAGACATTTTTTATCAATCTTGAAGTGCACTCACTATCACAAACTCATTTATGCTGATGAGGAAATAAATGTTGCTTAAAGAGCGATCAATTTCGCGCGCAAAAAAGTTAACGGTATCTGCATTCTTTGGAAATTTGTGAACGTTTCATTGCAAGACTATTTATTGCGCGTTGCCATATGGCAATCCGAGGGCTAGGTTAAGGATGAAACCACAGAGGATCGTTATTCTTTTATACAATGAGTGTAACAAATTACGCACATGTGTATGGGGTATTCCATCCCATTTCGACCAATTTTGAACCCGACCCCTTTAGAATTGGCTGAAAGTTTTTCTTCTTTTTCTAACTTACGAAAGACGTTTTCAGAAGTTTTTCACATTTTTTCATCCAACTCAAAAAAAGTTATGAATTTAAAAAAAACACCGTTTTTGTTTTCAAAATGCTATAAATTTTCAAAATTGATCGTTTAGAATCTTTTTTTTTAATTTTGTTTTTAAATGTACTTTTTCGGAAAAAATTCAAAAAATTTTTTAAAGTTTTTTTTTGTAATTTTTCAGTTTTTCGAGATTTTTCGAATTTCGCCCTTTTTCATAAAAAACTTCAATCAATTCTGCAATCATTCCCACTAATCCCGGAGTGGGCCGAAAATTTTTTTTTATTTAAGTGAAAAAAAAACTTGAAATTTTTTTTGTATTTTTTACGAAAAGTACATCTAAAAAACTTATTTAAAAAAAAATGATCCCAAACGGTCAATTTTTGAAAAAGTTATAGCATTTTGAAAAACACTGTTTTCCAACTTAAAATAAGTTTTACATATTTTGAAAAATATAAAATAAGTTTTAAATATTTTGAAAAAAAACGGAGTTTTTTTCAAAATGCTATAACTTTTTCAACAATTGACCCTTTGGGATCATCATTTTTTTAAAAAATATGTTTTTAAATGTACTTTTCGGAAAAAATAAAAAAAGTTTAAAGGTTTTTTTTCAATTAAATAAAAAAAAATTCTCGGCCCACTCCGGGATTAGTGGGGATGATTGCAGAATTAATTGAAGTTTTTTATGAGAAAAAAAAACATAAAAAAAGGCGAAATTCGAAAAATCTCGGAAAACTGAAAGATTACAAAAAAGAAACTTTAAAAAATTTTTTTGAATTTTTTCCGAAAAGTAAATTTTAAAACAAATTAAAAAAAAAGATCCCAAACGGTCAATTTTTGACAAAGTTATAGCATTTTGAAAACAAAAACAGTGTTTTTTTTTAAATTCATAACTTTTTTTGAGTTGGATGAAAAAATTTTAAAAACTTCTGAAAAACGTCTTTCGTAAGCTAGAAAAAGAAGAAAAACTTTCAGCCAATTCTAAAGCGGTCGTGTTCATAATTGGTCGAAATGGGATGGAATACCCCGTATATACTTGAGAATATGTTTGAATCAACGCCCATATACCGTTCGCCCTATATGTTGCATGTACATATATATTCGTCTCGATAAGCGCTTACGATTTACTATTGCATTCTAAAATGTATTTGTTTGTTGAAATTATCCCGTGCATGCAACAAACGAGAATTTTTGAACAAAGCGGAAAAATAATTAAAAATAATAAAAAAAAATTTTTTGAAAAAATCAAAAATAATCAATTACTTTTGATTTTTTTTATTTTTTTATTTTTTTCAATAATCGTAAAAAATCATGATTTTTTTATTTTTTGATTATTTTTTTAATCAATTGAAAAGTAATCATTAAAAATAGAAAATAGTGGCAAGTAATCATTAAATGGCTTTTAAAGAAAATAATAAATGGAATGAATTTCTTGTTTTTTAATAACTTGGGGAAAAATTGAAAGCAAGTTCGACTTGGGTAATTTTATTTGAATTCACTGTTCTTTATTCATTTTCTAAAAAAAATTTGAAAATCCTGAATTTAATAATATTTTAGCTAAAAGAATATACTTATAGCGTTTTCTTTTATGAAGAAAATGTTACGCTTTCTGTATGCTGCACAAATGTTCTTAATATATTTTGTTCTATTCTAAAATACAGATGCTGGGTATTTAATTTTTTTGTAAAAATTGTTGCCTGCTCGCAACACAAAAGCGTTACACATAAATTACGGTGTGGCAGTGTAACCCTACCAGCTGATCGCGACAATTTATTTTCGTAAATTCACAAATTTTTAGCAGAAAAAATTTAAATAGAGGCAATAAGTCCTAATGAACTTTTATTATTATTGACAGCGCGTTTGTGAAGATCAGTTGGTACACTGGGTAGTCACTTATGTTCTTTTCATGAACTATAAAATTTGACAATTTTTTTGAGTAGGAATAACTCTATTAGGGATTTTCCATTTATTTAGGTAACAGAAAACTCTAATAAACTGATGTAAGTATATGAGTCAAAAAATGGAGTTTGGCTGTTAATATTCCTGCTGTCACAATATGGTGTACATACAGATGTCGCCTCACAACTTTGTCCTATGTAACTTCCTGAAAAATATACAAGACTTTTAATCTATAAATATGTAATTTTCATTTACTAATATATAAAAGGGAATTTGTGTGCGTTAGTACGTTTAAAACTGAAGACTGCTTGACCGATTTTAATAACTCTTTCCTTATTAGCAGCATTTCCTTAATTGCCGACAGATAAATAGCGGTGTTCGGACGTCTATTACAACAGGGGAGGTCTATCACGTATTTCTCCCAAATTAAGGTTTCTATCATTCTACTACTCAGCTTCAAATTCTACTTTTTTTTTAATTTTACGATGAGAATTTAACGAATAAATTCCATCATTGCTGGGATAGACAGTATATTAGACAGTATCTTAACTAACTCAACTTTGGTAAGTTACCCAGTTCATAAATGTGAGATAGAGACTCAGGAAGCTGAAGAGGAAGTTATATTTAAAATTTTATGATTATACATATCAATAAACTGTGTCAATTCTAAAATATTGCGAGAAAGTGACTAAAATTAACTAATAAATGCATATACATATATACATATTGTAACGAATTTACTGCAATTCCCCTTATTTGCAATCTTCTGCTAATGTTCGTATCACTAAACTGTTGAATAAATAACTCCAATATTGAATAATGGAAAAATGGCCTTTATTAAAGTACTTCACAATAACACTTATACTTTGCAACTAGCTTGTTTAATAACCAGACTGACTGATAGCTTAAATGAAACTGATTCTCGCCTCTACTGTTGTCGCCTTTTTATACTGTCTGATTTCCTTGTTGCATGTTTCTAGGCTTTTCTAATTCCAGAACTTACTAGTTAGTTATAAATTTCTCAGCTACAACTACAGATGTATAATTGTTGTAGCTTCTCTCATACCCCATGCGCTTGTATGTGTGAGCGACACTTCCATAATTATAATTGCATACCTTTAGGAGCATCTCAGACAAGATATATGCATGTGTTTGTGCATCTCTTCTCCGCTGCGTGTACGTACATAGGTGTAGACAAAATGATTAAATTATTGATGTGCATTCACGTCACTGCTTAGCATCGGCATAGAGATGGCAGTACCCCTTAGTGTTGCTAACATTCGTAACACTGCACTCCACCTAAGTCTGATCGTCCCGATCAGACAAATCTCTCGATCTAAACGCTGCCAGCATCTCCAAATGTACTACTCTTCTACTTCGTGGTTTCCCAATGGTTTGTGTGCGGTAGATGGTGTCACTGATCTCAGTTTATTCAGTCTATGATTTACATCTTACAGACTAGATATAGAAATTATAAAAAAAAATAAAAATAGTAAAAACAAGTAAGGAAGGTTAAGTTCGGGTGTAACCGAACATTAAATACTCAGTTGAGAGCTATGGTGACAACAAAAGGGAAAATAACCATATAGGAAAATGAACCGAGGGAAACCCTGGAATGTGTTTGTATGACATGTGTATCAAATGAAAGGCATTAAAGAGTATTTTATGAGGGAGTGGGCCATAGTTCTATAGGTGAACGCCATTTAGGGATATAGCCATAAAGGTGGATCAGGGTTGACTCTAGAATGCGTTTGTACGATATGGGTATCAAATGAAAGGTATTAATGAGTATTTTAAAAGGGCGTGGACCTAAGTACTATAATGGACGCCTTTTCGAGATATCGCCGTAAAGATGGACCAGGGGTGACTCTAGAATGCGTTTGTACGATATGGGTATCAAATGAAAGGTGTTAATGAGCATTTTAAAAGGGAGTAATCCTTAGTTCCATAGGTGGACGCCGTTTCGAGATATCGCCATAAAGGTGGACCAGGGGTGACCCTAGAATTTGTTTGCACAATATGGGCATCAAACGAAAGGTGTTAATGAGTATTTTAAAAGGGAGTAGGCCTTAGTTCTATAGGTGGACGCCGTCTCGAGATATCGCCATAAAGGTGGGCCAGGGGTGACTCTAGAATTCGCTTCTGCAATATGGGTATCAAACGAAAGGAGTTAATGAGTATTTTAAGAGGGAGTGGGCCTTAGTTCTATAGGTGGACGCATTTTCGAGGTATCGCAATAAAGGTGGACCAGGGGTGACTCTAGACTTTGTTTGTACGATATGGGTATCAAATGAAAGGTGTTAATGAGTATTTTTAAAAGGGAGTAGGCCTTCGTTTTATAGGTGTTCGCCTTTTCGAGATATCGCCATAAAGGTGGACCAGGGGTGACTTTAGAATTTGTTTGTATGATATGGGTATCAAATGAAAGGTGTTAATGATTATTTTAAAAGGGCGTGGGGCTTAATTCTATAGGTGGACCCCTTTTCGAGATATCGCCATAAAGGTGGACCAGGGGTGACTCTAGAATTCGTTTGTGCAATATGGGTATCAAACGAAAGGAGTTAATGAGTATTTTAAGAGGGAGTGGGCCTTAGTTCTATAGGTGGACGCCTTTTCGAGATATCGCCATAAAGGTGGACCAGGGGTGACCCTAGAATTCGTTTGTGCAATATGGGTATCAAACGAAAGGAGTTAATGAGTATTTTAAGAGGGAGTGGGCCTTTCTGGACCAGGGGTGACTCTAGACTTTGTGTGTACGATATGGGTATCAAATGAAAGGTGTTAATGAGTATTTTTAAAAGGTAGTGGGCCTTCGTTCTATAGGTGTTCGCCATAAAGGTGGACCAGGGGTAACTCTAGAATGAGTTTGTACGATATGGGTATCAAATTAAAGGTATTAATGAGAGTTTTAAAAGGGAGTGGTGGTAGTTGTATATGTGAAGGCGTTTTCCAGATATCGACCAAAATGTGGACCAGGGTGACCCAGAACATCATCTGTTGGATACGGCTAATTTATTTATATATGTAATACCTGCCAAGATTTTAAGGGTTTTTTATTTCGCCCTGCAGAACTTTTTCATTTTCTTCTACTTAATATGGTAGTGGTCACAACCATTTTATAAAGTTTTTTCTAAAGTTATATTTCGCGTCAATAAAACAATCCAATTACCTTACCATATTTCATCCCTTTTTCGTATTTGGTATAGAATTATGGCATTTTTTTCATTTTTCGTAATTTTCGATATGGAAAAAGTGGGCGTGGTCATAGTCGGATTTCGTTCATTTTTCATACCAAGATAAAGTGAGTTCAGATAAGTACGTGAACTGAGTTTAGTAAAGATATATCGAGTTTTGCTCAAGTTATCGTGTTAACGGCCATGCGGAAGGACAGACGGACGACTGTGTATAAAAACTGGGCGTGGCATCAACCGATTTCGCCCATTTTCACAGAAAACAGTTAACGCCATAAAATCTATGCCCCTATCAAATTTCAAAAGGATTGGTTAATTTTTGTTCGACTTATGGCGTTAAAAGTATCCTAGACAAATTAAATGAAAAAGGGCGGAGCCACGCCCATTTTTAAATTTTCTTTTGTTTTTGTATTTTGTTGCACCATATCATTACTGGAGTTGAATCTTGACATAATTTACTTATATACTGTAAAGATATTAAATTTTTTGTTAAAATTTTACTTTAAAAAAAATTTTTTTTAAAAGTGGGCGTGGTACTTCTCCGATTTTGCTAATTTTTATTAAGCGTACATATAGTAATAAGAGTAACGTTCCTGCCAAGTTTCATCATGATATCTTCAACGACTGCCAAATTACAGCTTGCAAAATTTTAAATTATCTTCTTTTAAAAGTGGGCGGTGCCACGCCCATTGTCCAAAATTTTACTAATTTTCTATTTTGCGTCATAAGTTCAACTCATCTACCAAGTTTCGTCGCTTTATCGGTCTTTTGTAATGAATTATCGCACTTTTTCGGTTTTTCGAAATTTTCGATATCGAAAAAGTGGGCGTGGTTATAGTCCGATATCGTTCATTTTAAATAGCGATCTGAGATGAGTGATCAGGAACATGCATACCAAATTTCATCAAGATACCTCAAAATTTACTCAAGTTATCGTGTTAACGGACGGACGGACGGACGGACATGGCTCAATCAAATTTTTTTTCGATCCTGATTATTTTGATATATGGAAGTCTATATCTATCTCGATTCCTTTATATATGTACAACCAACCGTTATCCAATCAAACTTAATATACTCTGTGAGCTTTGCTCAACTGAGTATAATTATAATATCCATTGATAATAGCTCAAGAAAGTATATGCATAATAATAGAAAAAGTTAAATTAAATATCTAAATGTAAATGCAAAAGTATTTGGGACTTGAAAACATCCCTCGACTGAGAGAAATCAATATTTAGACATCTCGAAAGTTTATTGAATTCTGCTAGAGAGCGAAGAATAGGATCGAAAAGGACATTGTTCATTCTGAAAGAGGCCACATAAAAAGGTAGGGAAAAACGAAGTGATCTACTGGGCACATTGAACGTGATTTTCCCGAGCAGGTCAGGGCAGTTTACCAAACCTGCAACGAGATCAAACACGAACATAAACCCGTGTAGGGTTCTTCTAGAGTGCAGGGATTGTAGGTTAAACAACGTACACCGAGACACATAAGAAGGCAGCGGATCCACGAAATGAAGAGATCCAAGCCCAAACCGAACAAATTTCCTTTGAACCCTTTCAATTCTAGCCGCATGACAGCTGTAAATAGGGTTCCATATAATAGAAGCATACTCGCTTTGAGCGAACTAAGGAAATATATAAAGTCCTTAGCATAATTTTAGTTATGAAAGGAACGTATCTTCCTTTAGATTAGATGTACCTATTGACCATTTTGACACTATCTTGAGTAACGATTTTTGGCCCTCTGGGGCACTTGTGCGGGAATTTGAATATAGGCGGAACAAGAGTGTTCCAAACTTAGCAAAGATCCCTGTTAATAACACTGAGTCAAAAAACTGAGCGAAAAATCTGCTTTAGATATACTTTACCAAAATGTTAGAGGCTTAAACACCAAGTTAACAGAACTGTTTTTAAAATCATTTAACTCAAGCTACGATATAATTGCTTTAACCGAAACCTGGCTGAAACCTCATGTTTTTAACTCAGAGATCCTCTGTAATGACTACCAGATATATCGAAATGACCGCCTGAACAGGGTTGGAGGTGGAGTTCTGCTTGCTGTATACTCTTCAATACCATCTGAAGAGATTTGCGTAACCGCCATCGATACAACTGAGTTCTTGTGCATACGCACACAACTAGCAAATATCCACATTTATTTGGCCATCTGTTATATCCCGCCATCTTCTGAACTGTCCGTTTATATGCATCACATTTCCTTGCTAAGAACTGTTAATTCGATGCTAAAGCCTTCCGATTCCATTATTGTCTTGGGTGACTTCAATATGCCACACATATCATGGTGCATCTCTGACTTTAATATCGTACCAGTTTCATCAAAGTCTTCCAACAATGAATTTCTAGACGGAATGTCTGAGCTTTGCCTTCAACAAATCAATATCCAATCGAATAAATTCGGAAGAGTGTTAGATTTAGCCTTTGTGGATGATGACTCTAAATATTCCATTAGTCGATGCGAACCCATTATTGAACCTAAAGATGCTTACCACCCTTCCCTCAAAATAGTTTACGAAGTTGTAAATTATGCTTGTAACAGCGGAAAGAAACGATACAACTCCAGTTAACGCTTCGAATTTGCGAAGGTCAATTTTAAAAAATTAAATCGTGATCTATATCGAATAGTGTGGCCAATATTTAATGCTGATGTGGAGCAAAGCATTTCTCACTTTTACAATACCATTTACTGTCTTTTTGAAAAATACGTACCTAAGCGGATTTGTGTACATTCCGATACAAGCCAAGTGTGGTTCACTAAAGAGCTGAAAATTTTAAAGAATAAAAAGTCTCGATCTTTCAAGTTGTTCAAAAAGACGGGTTTACATAACCATTACTTACAGTACTCGATTCTACGCTGCAAGTATTTTCAATTGAACAAAAAGTGTTACAAAGCTTATCTTTGTAAAATGAAAAGAAATATAACTTGCAACCCGAAGGCATTTTACGGATTCGTAAACTCTAAACGCAGGGTGAAAGGGTTTCCATCATCCATGAAATTCCAAGATAATATTTCCAGCGATGATCAAGAGATCGCCGACTTCTTTGCGCAATTTTTCAAATCAAATTACTCTATTGAGACCAACGTTTCACCTAATGAATACGCATACCATATTGATTCATGTTATTCAATCAGAGCTCCATTTATATCTTCAGAAGATGTATTATCTTATTTAAAAACTTTAAAAGTATCATATTCATACGGCCCCGACAGGATCCCGACACACTTTCTTAAAAAATGTACTGCAAACATCTATCAGCCGCTAACAGATTTATTTAATTTATCTTTAATTTATGGCGTTTTCCCAACAATATGGAAGGAATCTTTTCTTATTCCGCTTCATAAAAATGGAAGCAGGTCTTCAATAGAAAACTACCGGGGCATAGCAAAGTTATCCGCTATCCCAAAGTTATTTGAGGCTATTGTTACCCACCACCTAACATTCTCTATTTCCCCCATAATTGCAAGCTCGCAGCATGGGTTCTGTAAGGGCAAATCACCTATCACCAATTTACTAGAATTTTCCACCCACGTTTCTAATGGATTTAGAAAAGGCCTTCACACTGATGTAATTTACACCGATTTCAGTAAAGCTTTCGACAAAGTATCACACCCATTACTTATTCATAAGCTCAGTCAACTCGGTTTTCAACCCCGTCTTATATGTTGGATTTCTTCGTATCTTGGTTATCGTACGCAAAAAGTAATCTTTAAAAATACACTTTCTGGGGTCATCAATGTTTCTTCTGGTGTTCCTCAGGGCAGCCATCTTGGTCCGATTCTGTTCTTGTTGTTCATAAACGATATATCTGGTACAATTAAATACTCAAAAATCTTGATGTACGCAGACGATGTAAAACTTTTCAAATCATGTGCCTCGGTTGAGGAACATTCCTTGCTTCAAATGGATTTAAATCACTTGGTTACCTGGTGCAATGTAAATTATATGCCGCTCAATCTCAACAAATGTAAATTCATGTGTTTTTCTCGGAGAGTTTCGCCACCAGCTTCATATACAATTAACAACTATAGTCTAGAAACTGTAAATAATTTTATTGACTTGGGAGTCATGATGGATTCCAAACTTAGTTTCAATCTTCATATTAATGCTACAGTGAATAAAGGCAAAGGTGTTTTTGCATTTGTTAAACGGTGGTCAAAAGAATTTAACGACCCTTACATAACTAAAGCACTTTTTACAACATTAGTTAGGCCATTAGAATACGGCTCGATAATTTGGAATCCGCGTTATCAAGTCCATTAAGACAGTCTCGAATCAATACAAAAACAATTTTTACTATTTAGCTTAAGAAATTTCCAATGGGACTCTTTAACTAATCTTCCACCTTATACTAATCGATTAAAGCTTATCAATCTTCCAACTCTTGCTAGTCGAAGGGAAATGCTTGGTGTAATATTTATGACAAAACTTTTAAATGGATCAATTTCGAGCCCATTCCTTCTGAATGAAGTGAACTTTTGCGTTCCCTCTCGGACATCGAGACACTTCAAACCTCTTCTGCTGAAACAATGTAGAACGAATTTCGAACAAAATGAACCTTTTCGGCGTTTATGCCAAGATTATAACTCTCACTCAAACACATTTGATAGCTCGGACTCCCTTTTTTCTATAAAAAAGATTGTTCTCACCTCTCTAAATTAATGTATAATACGTTTGCTTCTGTTTTCTTTAAGTATTACGCTTGGCTGATGAAATTTCTTCTGTAACTGAGCAGTCTCAGATCGTGACGCTTGACAAACCGCTGCCCATCAAAGACTCGGCATAAAAATAAAAAAAAAGTTATTATATATATATATAAATCGATCGCGTGAACAGGATTAGCCTGGTTTCATTGGGCCACTTGAGGGCAGCGCGCTGCCACAACGTCCATTAAATAAAATAACGACACAGGAAAGCAAGGTTTCTATAAGCTTTCGCAAGAACATAACAGATATGATTAACAAAAGAAAAGTTGGTATCAAATACAATACCAAGATCAACAAATTCATTTACTGCATTCAAGAGACTGCTTTCTAAATAGAAATGTGAAACAAAATTATTACTGGACTTCGAGAAAGACATGTGAAAACATTTTTTAACGTTTAGGTAGAGCATGTTAGTATTACACCAGTCAACTAGATTATTCAGGTCACGCTGTAAAAGGAAAACATCTGATGGACTATCAATCCTACAAAAGATCTTCAGGTCATCAGCATAAAGTAGAAAATTGGAAAACTTAAAGGAAGCACCAATGTCATTGATAAAGAGAACGAACAAGAGCGGCCCAAGGATACTACCCTGAGGAACCCCAGTAGTTGCCACAAAAGTGTGCGACTTACAATTCTCAATATCAACACAAAGGGATCTATTAGACAGATAAGACTTCAACCAAATGAACTCCAATTTCTTCAGAAGAAGCTGATGAGACACCTTGCCAAATGCCTTGGAAAAGTCTGTATATATGGTATCCACCTGCGAACCGACTTTAAAAGCTGATATGCAAAAGATCGAAAAAGAAACCAAATTAGTGACTGTAGAGCGACCAGAAACAAACCCATGTTGGCACGAATCTAGAATGCTCTTAACACCAAAGAACAGTTGTTTCTTAATATATATTTCGAAAAGCTTAGAGCAAACTGAAAGCTTAGCAATGGGTCTGTAATTAGAGACTTCATTCTTATTTCCAGACTTAAAGATCGGCGTGATTGACGCGGACTTCCACCTGTCAATAAATAATCCAGAAGATAGAGAAAAATTAATTATGTAGCAAAGCGGAATGTATAAAGTTGAGCCACAAAGCTTCAGAACAAATGCACAAATTCCATCAGGATCACATTTTAGCGATGGCTTTAACATGCACATAGCTTTACTGACATCCTGCATAGATAAAGACAGTGAATCGAAATCTATGCGTTCAAATAAGTATGAGCTAGAGTGGAGGGTATCCTGAATAGTAACTTCATCTTCGAAATTAGATTTGAAAAATTCTGCAAAAAATTCAACAGTGTCATTTAGAGACTGTGAGCAATTGTCATTGTATTTCATGCAAATAGGAATATTGGAAGAACCACGCTTGGACCGAATAAAATTCCAAAATGCTTTTGGATTTTCTTTCAACTCCGATTCTATCATACTCATATACCGATTATATAAAAATTTATCAAGAACATTGAACTCCTTCACACTGTTTAAATACTGATCTCTAAGAGCAGAATTCGAAGAATCAGCCATGTACAATTTTTCATATTTATTACGTTTGTTTTTCAACTTTTTGGGAGTAATATTGTACCAGGGTAATTTATGTATTTTGGGGACTCGCCCCCAACTGCCTTCCCAACTGCACCGAAATTTGGATGGAACAACTTTCCGCCGGTGAGGGTTGTATAACAGTACCAAATCTCCCGCCAAGAAACCTTTCGAATTATTGTTCTCATCGTATCTGTGTTTCATCGTACTACTCAATACCCTGGTTCGTTCCTTCACACTCTGTTGTTTGGCCAATTACTTCGTATAACTTGCGCTGGACGGATTTGTTTGCATAATCAGCATCGTTCCGACGCTTCACACTAGTAGTGTGCCCTGGCTTGAAACCACCCTTGCAATCTTTCTGTGAAATTCTTTCCTTCGTTTTAGTCCGTTAGGGCTTTTCAATGCCAGTGTTTCTCTCACAGGTACCCTCGGTTTTGATTTGTTTGGCCCATTGGTTCCACCAATCTCCCGATCTGCTGCCTTTGACTTTTGCGGTTTTTGTCGAATCTCTTTCACCAGCACTCGATTACTGCTGAACCCTTCTTCCAAACTGAAGTTAAGTGGCACATCCTGGTTCTCATAGCGCATAATCTTTCTTGGCATATCGATCCTAATGTCATGGTCAACTAAGAAGTCTACTCCCAATATGACTTCATCAACGATCTCCGCCACAACGAATTTGTGTAGAACCATGACCTTTACATATCACTTCTCCCTGGACTTGGTTATACTCGCCTGTGACCGTACGCAACCTTGCTCCAGGTAACGGTTTTACTCTCCTGTTGGCTAAATCAGATCGATTCAAGGAATGAGATGCGCCCGTATCTACAGTCAGTACACGCTCCTTGCCATCCACATTCCCTCGGTAAGACTGCTTGATTTCCTTCAAATTTGCGACACAGATATCACAGGACATTCAAAAGCTGGAGCTAGCTCTCGATTTTTACATCTGGCACGCTCTTGCTCATCTCCTCCAGCTTTGCGTTTACGACCACCCACATTGTTGGAACTGTTAGGGTTGGTGTAGCAATAACGCGCAATATTCCCTGGCTTTCCACGTTTAAAGCATTTGACTGCATCATTATTCTTCTTCAATGCTTCCGAAATTGCGTCTACCCAGTCTGGCCTTTCCACATCCACGCGATGAGCTTTGTACGCTGGCTTACTCAAAAGTGAGGCTGTTTCCTGAGTCAGTGCATGCGATATCGTTTCAGCAAATGTTAGTTTTGGATTCGCATATGTAGCCCGCTTAGTTTCCACATCTCGTATGCCATTTATGAAGCTTTGGATTTTGACCCTTTCAGTGTAATCCACGGGTGCGTCCATGGCTAATCTTGCAATATCTGAAGCAAACTTTTGCAATGTCTCATTTGCTTTTTGGTAGCGGTTTTGCAACTCAATTTGGAATATCTGTTTTCTATGCTCGCTTCCATAACGTCGTTCAACTGCAGCCATCAATTCTACATAACTGTTTCCGTTCGTACTCTGGAACCGTCTGTAAGATTTCCGCTGCAGGCCCTTTCAATGCCACGAACAGTGCAGCAACTTTATCTTCCGCACTCCAGTTGTTCACTGCTGCGGTCTTCTCAAACTGTAGCTTGAAGACCTGGAAAGGAAAAGAACCGTCAAAGGATGGTGTTTTTACCTTTGGGTTGCTTGCTGAAACAGCTGGACGATTTAATTGCAACTGCTCCATACGACCCTTCATTCATCGCCTTCTGGCTGAAATTGAGCGATTTATGCATCCTTCGCTTCCAGTTTTGATGATACCCTTGCTTCCTGTTCTGACAGTTGCGAAGATATGCGTGTCTCTTGTTCTTTCAGTTGTGTTTGCATCTTTAATGTTATATGTGTCTCCTGTGATTCCAGTTGGGATGCTGTACTTGTTTTTGTTCTTTCAGTTGATGTGTTATATCTGTCTTTTGCGATTCCAGTTGAGATGCCATATATGTCTTCTGTTCTGCCAGTTGAGATGACACTGTCGTTGTTTGAGCAGATATTGCAGCCAATATCATGTTCAAGTCTGTGCTCGTAACTGTCTGCGGTGTTTCTTCCATTTTTGTTGTTTCCTCGCCATCAAGATGAAAGTCACACTCTTCCACGTCAATTCCTTCTAATTCCATTGCCTGTCGTAGTCGTGCCTGAAGTTCGAGTTTATTGCCCGTTGTATTCAATCCACGGATCTCCTACTCCTTCTTCAGTTGCTGGATCTTCAATTCACTCCACTTTGCCATTTCCAAGTTGTATTCGAAGTCTTCGGAATTTATTCAACAATTCCTCTTCTGAAAGCAATCGTAACGAATTTACTGCAATTCTCCTTATTTGCAATCTTCTGCTAACGTTCGTATCGCTAAATTGTTGAATAAATAACTCCAATATTGAATAATGGAAAAATGGCCTTTATTAAAGTACTTCACAATAACACTTATACTTCGCAACTAACTTGCTTAATAACCAGACTGACTGATAGCTTAAATGAAACTGATTCTCGCCTCTACTGTTGTCGCCTTTTTATATTGTCTGATTTCCAAGTTGCATAGTTCTAGGCTTTTCTAATTCCAGAACTTACTAGTTAGTTATACATTTCTCAGCTACAACTACAGATGTATAATTCTTATAGCTTCTCTCATACCCCATGCGCTTGTATGTGTGAGCGACACTTGCACAATTATAATTGCATACCTTTACGAGCATCTCAGATATCTGCATGTCTTTGTGCATCTCTTCTACGCTGCGTGTACGTACATAGGTGTAGACAAAATTATTAAATTATTGATGTGCATTCACGTCACTGCTTAGCATTGGCATAGAGATGGCAGTACCCCTTAGTGTTGCTAACATTTGTAACAGTTTGTATGTATGCTTATTCGTCTAGTGAAAAGGGCGTGGTTTCAAAGACCAAATGTCTGAAACCGATAATGCAAGGTTGCAATACGTGGAGAGACAGGTGTCAGGTATGTGGGTGTATGTGGTATTCCACTGGGGTTGGATAGCTAAACAGCCAATATAATAGAATCGCATCCAATAGTGAAATATATTTGTTATGAATGCATTACATATATACATAATGTTGACTTAGTTGTGCGAGACATGCAAGAGAGTGTAAACAAAAGTAGTGTGTACCTAAAAGAATATAAAAATGAATTTGACCGAGCAATGCAAGCCAACAAAGTAGAGCTAAAAGATCTAATGAAAGCGATGGATGATAAATATACTGAAAGGTTAGCCACCCTAAAAATTCACCAAGAAATGTACTCAAAAAATGCAAGAGAAAAAAAGAAAATGAGGGAGGTAGCGGAGCAACTGATAAAACAAGTCGAATTAGTGGGAAACGAAAATGAAAAATTATTTAGCGAAATAAAAACAGTAGTGAAAGATAAACACAGTGTGACGCAACAGCAAAAATCATATGCAAGTGCTCTGAAAATGAGTGATAATTAGACTGCGGATGTTTATGCAATTGTATATTTTAAGGTAATAAGATAGTGGTATGGTTTCAAGGGGAAAAATGTATGTTGTTAATAGAGAATTCGAAATCCGCACATTTATTTCTGCATGCCTTGCACATTTGCATATTACTTGCATGTTTGCATATAAATTGCATATTTGCTTATATCTTGCTTAAATTAATAAAACTTTGCTAAATAATTTTTTTTTATTCAAAGAAGCATTCTATGAAATATCTTTCGAGTTGGCTCAATAAGATATTATTTATTAATTTGCCATTCTTAATTGGCGCTTAATCGTTTAAACGGTTATGGCCGTCCAAAAAGGCACGCCAGTCGCTTCTTCTCTCTGACAACCGGCACCAATTTCAGTACCTCTTAATAAGTTATAAACATTTTTTTTTGCATTTGCTATGGGAAAAACGAAGAAAAGAATTTGCATGACGCTCAGAAATTGGGTTGAAATTATCAAAGACACAAATTTAGTTCTGGACTCCGATACTGCATCTTGTCAAGCTTGTGATTAAAAGGTATTTTTAGTTTTTGGAATGTTTTTAATCGTAAGCCTATATTTAAGGTTTTTGTTTTTAAACGTGCACATGTCAGTTGTGTTATGATTTTTACTGTGCCTTATTTTGTCTAAAATCAATAAATTTGTTTGTTTTAATAATTATTGTGCTAAAAAATAAGTGTAAACAAATTGTGCACTGCATTCAACAATTTAAAGTTTAGCTTCTCTTTAATTAGATAAATTTTATCTTAAATATAACACCGCGTTACACACATTCTGTCATATGAACCCAATATACTTTTTCCGAAAGGGAGAAAAAATAAAAATACACGTGTATCGTAGATATTCATGTACACGTCAGAATTACCGGAAACCGTTACAAAAAAACTGATAACCATTTTTTAAGAAAATAAATAAAAAAATTTTTTTTAATTCTGGAAAATCGCCGATACACGTGTATTTTATTTTTTCTCCCCTTCCCGGAAACGTATACTTGGTTCATAGGACAGAACTAAAGCTCGTTTTTGTAACGCAGTGAAATTGAAAAAAGTGTACATATACATTCATATTTGCCGAGTCACCTTGCATATTTGTTGTTGCAGTTGATTGGCATTTACTTATTTTCAGTTTTCAATTCTTGTTCTTTGCTCGTGCACATTTGTTTCATTTCTTCGCACTGTCACAGCTGTTTGCATTGTGTGTTGTGAAGCGTCATTTAATAGTGATTTTAAACTGCTCATATAGTGATATTCAAACTGTTCATAGAGTGATTTTCAAACTGTGATCTCCAATCTGTTTTATTGCCTCCTTCTGTTTAACCATTTCTTACTTTTTTTTAACCACATAAACTAAATAAACTTTACATTATAATGTCATACAATTTTATAAACTGCGAAGTGAAGGGTTGCTTTGTGATGAGCTTGCTCACATGAAGTGCGACAGTTTGACGACAAGGGTATGTGACGTGATCAACGATAACAAGGGTGTGCGTTGGTCATGCTTGAAATGCAGATCCACGGAAGTGGATCTTTTTAAGCTTTTCAAATACTCGAAACGCATTCTCCGAAATCGGTAAAGAACTTTCTACATTGGGGGATAAATTCAAGTATTATGAAAACTTGTTTAAAACCTTTAGATAAATGTATTACTGATTTACCTTCTAATGCTAATAGTGATATCCGCGATAATAAATGAAAACGGACTAATGTCTCGGCTGGCGTACTGACTTTTGACTCCGTTCAAAGCATCCCGAACCCAATCGTTCCCGTTCTTAGCACCGTAGAAATAATAAAGCATCCCCAAGTCCACTTAGAGTAGAGCATTCAACATCAAACTCACCTCCAACAAAACCAGCAGCTAAAAGAAATATATAGCCTATAATCCGTTCTCAGGCGAGTGATCCTGGAACTAGGAAGCTGGTTGTAATCCCTCCTAAAAAATCCATATTTGTGTCAAGATTCGAGAGGGAGACTACTGAAGAGGATCTGAAG
Organism: Eurosta solidaginis; assembly: GCA_029619165.1. Lineage (NCBI taxonomy): Eukaryota > Metazoa > Arthropoda > Insecta > Diptera > Tephritidae > Eurosta > Eurosta solidaginis. The sequence continues at coordinate 8,795 of JARSSU010008759.1, read as the reverse complement.
TGCTATATCTGCTCAAAAACGAAAAGCGACCAAGTAACAATTCGGAAATTTAATTTTAGCTATGACAGAAACGTATCTTCCTTTAGATTAGAAGTACCTATTGAACATTTTGATATTATCTTGAGTAACGATTTTTCGCCTCCTGGGGCATTTGTGCGGAAATTTGAATATAGCAAAGATCCCTCTTAATAGCACTGAGTCATAAAATAAACGTAACACCTGCTTTAGATATATTTTACCAAAATGTTAGAGGCTTAAACACCAAATTAACTGACGAGAAAGTCTTATTGCTGTTGAAGTTTTTATCAAAATCTTATTCATTTAACGTGCCTTGCACAAATTGAATAAATGTAAACAAATTGATTCCTTTTTTTAAAAAAGTACTTATAAAAGCCCCGATTCGTATCGAAAATATAGGGAAATACTTGCCAATACTCCACTACCACCACAACCAGTATTAACGCGATGGAAGTCATGGTTGGAAGTAGCCTTTTTTATGCCAACAACTTGGAAAAAATTAAGGAGGTTTGTTCTGAAGAACTAAACTTTGAAATTTTATACCATGTAAAGCTTACACGGTATTATAATTTTGTATTATAGCCAACAAACAAAATTGATTCAAAACTACACAAATTTTTACCACACGTGTAAAAAGTAAAATTACATTGTATAAAATGCTTATACATACTGCTAGGTATTTTATGTTCGGTTCACCTGACCCTACGCTTCCTTACTTGATTCTTAGTCAAATGTAAATATTTAGGTTGCCATGTAGTTAAACGCAGGGAAATGTACTTCTATTGCTTAGCCGCAAAGGGAAACGATGATTGGTGATTTAGTTTATATTAAAACAAATTTTGGAAATTTACCAAATTTCACAAACAAGTTAAGAGTCTCGGGGATTTCCTCTGACGGATTCAATGGCTATTAAAAACAACTTTTGAAGGACTTCACGCAACGCCTGGACATGTGGGCAAATAATGTCGGCCAAAATAATGCTGTTTCAAAAAGGAACCCAGCTTTCGGAGGCATATCAAAATTAGCAGATATACTTTTGGATGGCAACAATATATTGGAAACTGATATTCAAATTCCCGGCCACTTTTGGAGCAAATTTATATATGCTCCGGTTACATCTTGTGATATTCAGCGTACTTTTTGAGCATATAAGCTTATTTTAACAGATAAGCGTCACAATTTCCATATCGCAAATTTAGAAAAAACAAGTAAGGAAGGTTAAGTTCGGGTGTAACCGAACATTACATACTCATTTGAGAGCTATGGTGACAACATAAGGGAAAATAACCATATAGGAAAATGAACCGAGGGAAACCCTGGAATGTGTTTGTATGACATGTGTATCAAATGAAAGGCATTAAAGAGTATTTTATGAGGGAGTGGGCCATAGTTCTATAGGTGAACGCCATTTAGGGATATAGCCATAAAGGTGGATCAGGGTTGACTCTAGAATGCGTTTGTACGATATGGGTATCAAATGAAAGGTATTAATGAGTATTTTAAAAGGGCGTGGACCTAAGTACTATAGATGGACGCCTTTTCGAGATATCGCCGTAAAGATGGACCAGGGGTGACTCTAGAATGCGTTTGTACGATATGGGTATCAAATGAAAGGTGTTAATGAGCATTTTAAAAGGGAGTAATCCTTAGTTCCATAGGTGGACGCCGTTTCGAGATATCGCCATAAAGGTGGACCAGGGGTGACCCTAGAATTGTTTGCACAATATGGGCATCAAACGAAAGGTGTTAATGAGTATTTTAAAAGGAAGTAGGCCTTAGTTCTATAGGTGGACGCCGTCTCGAGATATCGCCATAAAGGTGGGCCAGGGGTGACTCTAGAATTCGTTTGTGCAATATGGGTATCAAACGAAAGGAGTTAATGAGTATTTTAAGAGGGAGTGGGCCTTAGTTCTATAGGTGGACGCATTTTCGAGGTATCGCAATAAAGGTGGACCAGGGGTGACTCTAGACTTTGTTTGTACGATATGGGTATCAAATGAAAGGTGTTAATGAGTATTTTTAAAAGGGAGTAGGCCTTCGTTTTATAGGTGTTCGCCTTTTCTAGATATCGCCATAAAGGTGGACCAGGGGTGACTTTAGAATTTGTTTGTATGATATGGGTATCAAATGAAAGGTGTTAATGATTATTTTAAAAGGGCGTGGGGCTTAGTTCTACAGGTGGACCCCTTTTCGAGATATCGCCATAAAGGTGGACCAGGTGTGACTCTAGAATTCGTTTGTGCAATATGGGTATCAAACGAAAGGAGTTAATGAGTATTTTAAGAGGGAGTGGGCCTTAGTTCTATAGGTGGACGCCTTTTCGAGATATCGCCATAAAGATGGACCAGGTGTGACTCTAGAATGCGTTTGTACGATATGGGTATCAAATGAAAGGTGTTATTGAGTATTTTAAAAGGGAGTAATCCTTAGTTCCATAGGTGGACGCCGTTTCGAGATATCGCCATAAAGGTGGACCAGGGGTGACCCTAGAATTCGTTTGTGCAATATGGGTATCAAACGAAAGGAGTTAATGAGTATTTTAAGAGGGAGTGGGCCTTTCTGGACCAGGGGTGACTCTAGACTTTGTTTGTACGATATGGGTATCAAATGAAAGGTGTTAATGAGTATTTTTAAAAGGGAGTGGGCCTTCGTTCTATAGGTGTTCGCCATAAAGGTGGACCAGGGGTGACTCTAGAATGAGTTTGTACGATATGGGTATCAAATTAAAGGTATTAATGAGAGTTTTAAAAGGGAGTGGTGGTAGTTGTATATGTGAAGGCGTTTTCCAGATATCGACCAAAATGTGGACCAGGGTGACCCAGAACATCATCTGTTGGATACCGCTAATTTATTTATATATGTAATACCTGCCAAGATTTTAAGGGTTTTTTATTTCGCCCTGCAGAACTTTTTCATTTTCTTCTACTTAATATGGTAGTGGTCACAACCATTTTATAAAGTTTTTTCTAAAGTTATATTTCGCGTCAATAAAACAATCCAATTACCTTACCATATTTCATCCCTTTTTTCGTATTTGGTATAGAATTATGGCATTTTTTTCATTTTTCGTAATTTTCGATATGGAAAAAGTGGGCGTGGTCATAGTCGGATTTCGTTCATTTTTCATACCAAGATAAAGTGAGTTCAGATAAGTACGTGAACTGAGTTTAGTAAAGATATATCGATTTTTGCTCAAGTTAGCGTGTTAACGGCCATGCGGAAGGACAGACGGACGACTGTGTATAAAAACTGGGCGTGGCATCAACCGATTTCGCCCATTTTCACAGAAAACAGTTAACGCCATAAAATCTATGCCCCTACCAAATTTCAAAAGGATTGGTTAATTTTTGTTCGACTTATGGCGTTAAAAGTATCCTAGACAAATTAAATGAAAAAGGGCGGAGCCACTCCCATTTTTAAATTTTCTTTTATTTTTGTATTTTGTTGCACCATATCATTACTGGAGTTGAATCTTGACATAATTTACTTATATACTGTAAAGATATTAAATTTTTTGTTAAAATTTTACTTAAAAAAATTTTTTTTAAAAGTGGGCGTGGTCCTTCTCCGATTTTGCTAATTTTTATTAAGCGTACATATAGTAATAAGAGTAACGTTCCTGCCAAATTTCATCATGATATCTTCAACGACTGCCAAATTACAGCTTGCAAAAGTTTTAAATTACCTTCTTTTAAAAGTGGGCGGTGCCACGCCCATTGTCCAAAATTTACTAATTTTCTATTTTGCGTCATAAGTTCAACTCATCTACCAAGTTTCGTCGCTTTATCGGTCTTTTGTAATGAATTATCGCACTTTTTCGGTTTTTCGAAATTTTCGATATCGAAAAAGTGGGCGTGGTTATAGTCCGATATCGTTCATTTTAAATAGCGATCTGAGATGAGTGCTCAGGAACCTACATACCAAATTTCATCAAGATACCTCAAAATTTACTCAAGTTATCGTGTTAACGGACGGACGGACGACGGACGGACGGACGGACATGGCTCAATCAAATTTTTTTTCGATCCTGATTATTTTGATATATGGAAGTCTATATCTATCTCGATTCCTTTATATATGTACAACCAACCGTTATCCAATCAAACTTAATATACTCTGTGAGCTTTGCTCAACTGAGTATAACAATTGGTTATTGTGGTCTTAACTAGAACTAAATTTACTTATTTTGTGTAATTAAATCTTAAATTCATGGACTAACTAAATATAATTTATTCACTGATTATTCTTAACTAGCCTGCACCCGCGGCCCTGTCCGCAAGAAGAAATAGTCCCGAAAACCATCCAGAAATTATCCCGGAAGGGCTCCCAAATGATCCCAGAAAAGTCCAGAAAACCATCCAGAAATCATTCCGAAAGTGTCCCCAAATGATACCGAAATGACTCTGACGGTATCCCGGACGGATCCTTAAAAACCATCCAAAAATGATACCGGAAGGGCCCCAAATTACTCCGAAATAGTCCCGAAATGACGCCGACGGGATCCAAATCCGTCCAGCCGTTCTTATGTTATTGAGTCACAAAGACAAACGTCTGGACATCCAAACATCTGGACTTCCAAACATCCAAACTTTAAATTTATAATAATAATAAGATGTGAATAATGTCAATTGCATATTAACAGCATTTATGTTGCATATTCTTTACATATTATATTGCATAAACATCCGCAGTCTAGTGATAATATACATACAAACAGGGACGTGCCTGAATTAAGAAACGCACTCCTATAATTGTGAAGTCGAAAACAAAACAAACGAGTGAAAAAACAAAAAAAGATTTAAACAATAAAATTAACCCTAAAGAGCTAAAAATAAGAAATATCAAAGCTGGCCAAAATGGTGTTATGGTGATTGATAGTATAAATGAAAATGAAAGAGATAAAATCAAAGAAATTATGGACAAACAAATTAGTGATGAATCTGGAATAAAGATCCCACGGGACTATAAACCAAGAAATTTATAACTGCTATGCACTTTGCAAAAAATAATAATGAATTAATAGAGTGTTTAAAGAACCAAAAACAAATGCCTAGAGCAGGCCGAAATAAAAATTATTAAACAATATAATGTCAAAACAAACAACAAAAATTATTAAAATGCAATTGTAGAGGTGGATGAGGGTATGTTTACCAACGTTATAAAATTAAATAAAACTAAACGTAGGATGAGAAAGATTTAGGTTTTGCGATGGTGTTAATGTGACAACGTGTTTCAAATGTAAATGATACAACCATAAAGCGAGCGATTGTAAAAGTGATGAGGTGGGTGTGATTTGATGTTTGGAGTGATATGGAAGTGGTTTGAGGTTGTTTTTCATTTGTGACTGTTGAGCTTTTATTTTATGCAGCAGCAATAAGTACCAAAGGGGTCGCGAGGTTAGTAAAACATAAAAAATAAAAAAAAAAAAAAAAGAAAAAAATAAAGCCGGCCGAAAAAAAACTGTTGATGAATGTGATGGAAAACTAATCTCCCGCTAAGATATATACATAACTCTGAACACATTAAATATGCACACAACTATCTCAAAATAAATACTTAACCGCCCACCAAACCACTCTTAAAGTGTGATACTTATTTAGTCGAGGAGATTGTTTTCTTCCACATGATCGAACCGCTGGGTCGGGATTTGTTCCTCCACTTGCCTTTTCACCAAGCTTCACGGTTTGTTCGACGCCTGTGATATTTCCAGACGATCGGTCGTCATCCAATTATAACACAATATAAGAATGAGGTATCTATTAAAATTCTTTGTTTTGCATGCGCGGCATGATAACAAAGGGTCCTTTAAATGTAGAAAAGGAGTGAGTGGATAATCAGACCTTGCCTTGGCGAGGACGCACCGGCTGATGGGGGGGTGGAACCTTAATCCAGAACGCCAGCTACTAGTACAAAAGCAGTAAAAAGGGTGTCATCTCTAAGCGCGGGCAACCCGTTCCACTGTCGACTCAGTGTAATCGCGGGCAAGTTAGGGATACTCGTTCATGGCTATGTTATCGTGAGCGTCCCCATCGTCTCCCTCAAGCCGAAAGGTGCAAACCGCGAGACGAGGTGACAACAATATCCATATTGCACCACCCTCGGCGCACGCTTGCTTTTGCAGTTATTATTTAGCCGTAGACATAAATGTCCGGAATATAGCTATTTGCTATTTTTTTTTTGTTCTTTTACGTATTTTCTGTGCTCGTTATCTCTATTTTTTTTTGTGTTTAAATATTAGCACTTAAAGTGGTGGTTTTGCAAAAAGAGGTACAATGGGAATATAAATCTCAAGCAGTAGTATAGGCCGTGAGCCGGCCACAATTCTGTTTCGTGTTTTTAGTTAGTTAGGACTTGAATTCGTTCTAGTTACTATACTGGTCGGTATTTACCCTCTACGTATAATGTAAAAGACTTATTCAGTAAAATAACACTCATTCCGTAGCCCGAATATACAGCGATATTCCCCGTACGGCATAACATCCCGACGAATAATCTGTGCCGCGAGGACTGCACAGGTTACAGTGCTCCACACTGATATTTTGTCGCTCTAAGAATAACAAACAGTTTATAAACGGGCCTTATCAGGGTGCCAGTTTCAATAATTTTGGTCAGGGTCTAGTTAGCTCTTACCAGCAGGTACAGTGCCTTCGTCTCTTGGGGTACACCTTTCGATAATCAGCGCTATTGCGTTTAAAGCTTCAATTTTGCAGAAGTTAGTGAGTTCATCATCAAAAGGCAGCGTGGTCCTCCACGCGCTCTCGCTGCAATACTGCCAGCTATATCAAGGACGGTTTAAAGGAAAAACAAGTCTCAACAATACAAAATATTTGTCTTGATCATATTTATTGCAAATTTTCTATTAAATATCAGAAGTTTAGTTTCATCATTTAATCTTTATTTATTTGCTTATTATAGAGACGCCGGTTAAATATAGACTTTTACATGCAGCTGGCTTGGTGGGGACCAGGTTGACAAATTGGCTACAATATTTGTGGTCTTGTAAACCCTTCTGTTATTCCGCATTGACTCATTATATCATTAAGAAATAAGACTGTCTGTACCAAGTTTATCCATTGGAATAATCGACACTTGGTCTGTACACAGAGCGTCCAAAGGCAGTGTGTTGTCATCGACCTTAGTGGAACACGTGTCTATACAAAGAAGCCGCGACTTATATAATACACGTATCTCAATTCTTTGAAAATATTATCGTTGATAGTCAGATTTTTCTACTTCCTATCTAAGAATATCAACAAAATGTTTTTTTGATTGTAAACCAACCTTAAATAGGCATGACCTACTAAAGCACTAGGATCACAACTAGAAAGCCATTTGCCTTCCCTGCTTTAATTGCAGCATTTGCAATGTAGCCCGCAATCTATCAGCAGGCTTCCCCTTCGCAAGTTACGGTCCGTGAAAAATAATGATGATGAAACTACATAGCATTACCATCGTGCTAAATGACCATTAGATTTCCAGATAAATTACGGACTAAAAACGAAACCCCCACCATAGGACGTACTCGTTGTGTTGGGGACCAAGTCCAAAGCTCTTGGTACGGTAACCATGGGGGCACGTTACTGCAAGGGGAGACCCTGAAGGTTCTTCCCTTCCCCCACGTCTCAAATAGGTTGGCCACTAGCAAAACACAACTGGTGTTCCTGGTCGGGCAAACATCAAAACCAGAAATGGTAAATTTGAGTTAAAAATTTATTTCTTTTTTATTATTTGTTATTTGTTAGTGTGCCATTCATGGGCGGTTTTGTTCCGATCCCCATCGTATTGTTTGTTTTTTAGTTTTTTATCATTTCATAATTCTTATCTTTTCACCACTCAGAGTGAGTCTTACTAAACAGTTTCCTACGCCGATTGGACTGCCACATTAATATGGCCACAGGTGCAGGACACATATTACCCTCTCGCTGGAGCTCACATAGTAATAAATATAAAACATCTCCCTGATTCTCTCATTCACCGTTTAAATTTCTGTGATGCAGCACACCGACGGAAACCGGACATTGGTGCCAGCGAACCAGATGGAATGCATCGCGGGACCTTATTTAACAAAAATGGAAAAGAATTGCGCAGCGAGAAGATGTCGACATTTTAAGAACATCAAACGGTAACACAATATTGTCATTATGCCGCCGTTGACTACCGACTGTCCGTACACAAAATACGACAAGAATCATGAGAGAGTGTGGATCGTTCGAAATCAGGGAAATAACATGTGTAATTCCGAGAGAGCAAGCGCAAAGCCGCAAAACTCTACTGTATAAAGGGCAGAAAGAGGTTCGAGGTATATAAAAAGAAAAGAAGTAAAAAAACGCTCATTGATAAAAAAATTAACTTAGATGAATTAACAAAGAGGGCCAAAAATGCAGGGATATGAAATCACTTATTGAATTAGAAATCCGATTGCATTTTGCTAGCAGCACAAGACCGATATGGTCGCCAAACCTAAAAGGTTACTCCACTGGGACAGACAGGAAAAGTAACCCGGCCTCCATTAGAAAATTAGATCAAGGATTGCAACCTAAAAATTTGGAAAGGGGGGAGGGAAGGGAAAAAGACCACAAAGGGGGTGAAGGGCGGGAGAAGCGAGCGGGGACTACGGGGGGACGGTGGGCGAGGGGGGTGAGATGTCCCCAGGGGAAGGGGGGGGCGGCAAGCGACATGCAGTACAGTAGAGGGGGAAGAGCGGAGGGATGACGGGGGGGTGGGGCTCCGATGGTAGGGGAGGGGGGGGAAGGGGAGAAACCTGAGGGTGGGAGGTG
>JARSSU010008757.1:0-23362 GCA_029619165.1 Eurosta solidaginis | reverse complement strand
AAGTAGACCAGAGACGGACTGTGACTGGGATTAGGACTAGGACTGGAACTGAGACTCGGAAGGGGATTGGAACAAAATACATACCACCCTCTGGGACTGGAAATAAAAGGATGAAGAAGAATAAGAAGAAATTGAGAGAAGAGAGAAGAGAAAGGAGAGAAGGAGACTGAGAAAGATATAGAATGGGACGAAGATGGAGATAGATGAAGCGAAAAAGACGGAGGGAGGAGTAAATACAAGATTAGGAAAAAGTGTACAGGGGAGGGGAGAGTTAGATGGGGGAAAAAGCTTATTTAAATGTATGCAGATAGACCAAATTTAGGGCAGAACAACGTCTGCCGGTTCTGCTAGTTATTTATATATAACAGTGCTAGGTAAAATTTATGAACGATATCTGCTAAAACTATGAACTAAAAATATGTTATTTGTTTATACATTTGCAGTTAAAATTTCGTCTTATATAGATAATTAAATTGCTTAACGCAATTCATAAAAAACTCAATTCCGCATTCAAGACATACGAAGTTATGGACTCATTGTCATATTTTTATGTTTTCAATTTATCATTTTTCTTCAGCAGCCTAATTAAAAAACCGAAAAGCATGATCTCTAACAAATGTTCAGCAAATTTGTGTCAACATTATTAGAGACTTTTCGTAATTCTTATTGAGTATTTGCTGCGAAGAAAGAAATCGAATGAGGGGCACATTTTTAACTGCACTCTGTAGGTGGGTGGATTGAATTTATTTTTTTTCTAGATCGCTTTTGGCTGACCTTCAGAAAGTTGCCTGTCTAGACCAGAAATAAAGTTGAACATTTCTATTTCGCTCATCGTATATTTAGAGGTGCCCAACGCAACTAAACTTTCAAAAAGACGGTAGGTACAAATATTTTTTTGTCATTGATTTACTTTCGCTTGTTGTTATTGTGCTTATTAATTTCAAAGCCTACTGATTTTCATGGCCTACTATGTGCCTGTAAAACTCTTACTTATATACTTGATTAGAAACATACTATTATCAACAAAAAGCTGTAAAACATCATTTAAAATTTTTCGTTTTTAGTTATAATATGTAATTTTGCTAAGTTATGTATAGTAAAAAAGAAATAAAATAAATATGTAAATAATGAGCTTTGTAAAATTGTCAACTTCTTGGGGCTGTGGGCACCTCAAACGCCATCCTACGAAAATAATATTTGGAAGTTTTGTTTAACTGTTATAAAGACAACTTTTCATTTCTAGGCCATTACAAAAAAAATCCATAGGGTATCACTCCACCCCAGTGAACATCTTTGCTCACTTTTTGTGGGAATGCAGAATGTAAATGTAAGGTAAATGTGAGTAAGCGTAGTCTTTGGAAGTGGTATGCTTTATGAGGGCATTCAGAATATAAGTGAAGGCGTAGTCACTACACTGTAGTCAAATGGGGGAACAATGTACGTGGTAGAGTTGATATGAGCGAAGTCAGACTGCAAATCAAGATTCAGCAAGAAAAAGAAATTATAGTAAGATAAAACAAATTAACGTAAAGGAAATAAAGGAAACTAATGAATAGGGCAAAGAAACGAGGGAGGAAATGGAAGACACGAAGCCTAAACCGAAGCTAAAGCCTGGCGGTTATCGACGAGGTATCGATATGCTATCGGAGTGTCATAAAGTTTCTATTGATAACAAAGGTTATGAATAAACTACTTATTTTGAACCGAGCAGCTATCGGGTTTTTAACGAAAATTTATCCAATTGACAAAAAGATATCGATGTTTTATCAAAAATTTATCGTCCTGTTATTGGAACGTATCGATTGTTATCAAACACTTTATCGATATTCTTTCAAAAAGTTATCGGTATGTTATTGATTCATTATCGAAAAGTTATCATTTATTGAAAAATATCGACATACTACTAAAATGTTACAGATTTGTTACCATAAAGTTATCAATTTGCCATTGGAGTATTTGCCAATTATCGAACACTCATAGATTTTATATCGAAAAACTATCGATTTTTATCGAAAAGTTATTGATTTGATATGGAACACATTGATTATTATTAAACAAATACCGTAAAAGCTCCACTACAAAATCGATGGCAATAACTCGACGAAATCAGCTGATAATAAAACAAAGTACCTAAAAATTCGATAAGATGTTTTCTTTTAAATGATAAACAATGCTGTAAATAAATTTAAGAATTACTACTACTCCCTCCTACAACGTGTATACCGATGGTTCAAAATTAATGGAAGAGGTCGGGACTGCTGTTTACTGCTTCGATCCAGAAATAAGTAAATCCTTAAGAGTGCCAGATTACTGCAGCGTATTTTAAGCAGAAATTATAACCGTGGAGGAAGCAGCAGAAACTCTGTAGGAAGCGTGCTTATGCTGCAGTCGCGTCAAAAAATATATTGATAGTCAGACGGCGATTAAGGCAATAATCTCACACAGTTCTTCAACAAGAAGTGTACTGGAATGCAAAGAAGCGTAGGGAAGACTTAGCTTAGGCCGGACCATACATCTATACTGGATTCCCGGATCAGATGTCGAGGCAGCAATTAAGCTAGGTTCTACAAAACTATAGCATTTGCCAAGAGGACGGAATTATTCTCTGAGTGGGGTTCTTCCGTTTGGTCGTTAAACAAATTCCGATAACACTATGGACACATTCAGTATATGTGAGGTATTTATTGACCGGCCAATTCAACCTAACCTAACCTCCCATAATGGAGCATCTTTCTTTTGCTTTTTAAAGGGCATCTGCATGCAAACCAAAATTCAGCTTACTATAGAAAAAACTGATTTATCTGAATTTTATGAATTTAATGCTAAAACTTTCAAACCAGGTGAGGTCTTACTAATCATCGCAGCACTAAAAACTATAGAAGGATGTTGTTGCCATTTTTAGGCAAGGCAATTGCTGGGACACATATTGTTATTATTCGATGTTTTCGACATTGTTGTTACAAAGCATAAAACGAATACAAATCTCAAAAAAAAACATTATTCTACAGTCAGAGTTAGAGGTCTGAACGCGTGATTACTGCTTGGCAATTCTAATTGCTAGTGGTATTGATGTTGTTGTTTTTTTTTCTTTTTGTTGCAATTGTTGGCGTAGCATTTAGAGAATTTTAGATAAGCTGCGCAAATGCTTGTTCACTCTATCGAGAGTTTGGTGTTCCCTTTTTATTTTTTTCTATATTATGAGAATGTTTTATGCACACAATTACATATTTCGTGCACACCCCCTCTCTGATGCATATTAACTATATAAGTGCAAACATAACATAGCATTGCATTACATGGCTAATCGTATAGTTTTACCGACATACAAAGACCCAAAGACAATTTATTCAAACAATGACAATGATATTACTTCTCTAAATGTATGTACTAATGTACGTATGTATGTAATTGAATACGTTTATGTTTATCTGTAAGCAATGGACAATTGTTTTTACTCTTACTTTTATTTTGTTCATTCCTAGAATCGTTGCCATCTGTTTATTGGTATTGTTCATGTCGAAGGTATCAAGAGCTTTAGAGTGGGAAAAATGTTTGCCAATACGATAATCATAATGTGGAATTGCACCGCAATAAAAATTAAAATGAAAGCATTTAAAAAGCTATAAATAGTTTTGATCTTTTTGTTGTTGTAGTTGTTTGCAGTTTTGTCATTTTCATCAAATCATGCGGTTATTTAATAGGGTGTCCACCAGAGCGGGTCAAATTTTGTTTCCATTAGGAGTATAGCAAACACTTAATCTACAGATGATTCTAATAGAAACTGTTGAAGAGACTATAGCTGTAAGTCCGATTTGGAGACCCCCACTTTTGCAAAATAGATATTTTGTTGCCATATGAATGTAGGGTTTGGCCAAAAAATCTTCATATCTTCTGATAGAATTATAGGAAAAAATATCATATTTAGCTTACTTTAAAGGTATTTTAAGTACATTTCAGAATCTCTATTAACATCTATAGTGTTTTTGAAGTTTAGTAGAGATATCAGGCTTAAATTATGAGAAATTAGCCTAAAATGAACTTTTAACTACTATATTATCATTTTTAACAAATTTCTTATGTCACTTTTTTTTTACTTTTGTACAATCTCGATGGCTAACCAAAGCAAGCAAGTCTATATACAACAACTAATACACCATCGAGAAATTTGAAAACTCTAGCAGTTTATATTATTAGAATTTATGTGCCAATGTATTTCAATGTAAAATACTATAATTATGTTTTATAAGGCAGTGTCTTTTATCAAAGCTTATTCGTTGGACACGATACCTACCACGTAATTTGCTTAATATTGTAGATGGTGTAATCCAAAATAATTCATATCACGCTCATCCAGAAAACATTTGATTAACAATGTTATTTGATGATAGAAAAGCCATACGTGATAGAGCTATAAAAAATGTTATACTATCGAGAAAAAATACTTGATCCAACTAACTCATAGTTTACAAAAAATATAATATCAATTTAGTGCTTCAGATTATACTGATATGATTGATCTGAATGATGATAATTTAATATTTGAACCGGCATTCACAAGAAATATTCCATACTATCACTTGGTACAATTCTTAGTTATGATGAGCCAACACCAGATGATCCTAATATTCCAATGCATATACAAGGAACACAAGATATGTACAGTTGTTAACATCTGTTTTCAAACGTGTTATAGAAAAAAAAGTGAAGGTGTTATGGCTGTTATGCGCCTTGGCAACCACGCTACTGTTGGCAGCCATAATTTCGAAATAGTAAAAGACTTCGTTTATTTGGGAACCAGCATCAACATTAGCAACAACATCAGCACTGAAATCCAGCGAAGAATCAATCTTGCCAATAAATGCTACTTTGGACTAGGTAGGCAATGAAAAGTAAAGTCCTCTCTCGGCGAACGAAAATCATACTCTACAAGTCACTTATCGTACCCGTCCTGCTATATGGGGCAGAAGCATGGACCATGACAACAGCAGATGAAGCGGCTTTGGGAGTGTTCGAGAGAAAAGTTCTTCGAAAGATTTATGGACCTCTACGCGTTGGCGATGGCGAGTACCGAAGAAGATTTAATGATGAGCTGTACGAGCTATACGCAGACATCAACATAGTCCAGCGAATTAAAACGCAGCGGCTGCGCTGGCTAGGCCATGTTATGCGAATGAAAGATGATGCTCCGGCCAAGAAAGTGTTTCTATCGGAACCGCCTATGGAAGCAGAGGTAGAGGGCGGCCCCCACTCCGTTGGAAGGACCAGGTGGAAAACGATTTAAACTCCCTTGGTGTGACCAATTGGCGCCGGTTGGCGGAGCGAAGGAGCGACTGGCGCGCCTTGTTGGACGGCCATAACGTTTAGACGGTTAAGCGCCAATTAAGTAAGTAAGTAAGTTATGGCTGTTACAGCAGAAAGTCGTGAAAAACAACCACGAATGGAGAGCAAACAATTTTATAAAAAAAATATAATATAACATGACTTTTATTTGAAAAATACGTTAAAATGGTCAATTCTAAGAAAAAAAAATTTTTTTAAATAAATTACATTTAATTATAAAAATTGTGATTTTTTTTATTTGGCTTATTACCTTAAAATATAGGTTTAATTTTTATCTACTAAAATGAATTTGAAAAAAGAAAAACTGTCCGAATGAAAGTTGTTGGAAATGTTCTGAACTTGTATATCTGTAAAGAAAATAAAAAGATGATAAAAAAATTTTGAGGACTACCTTTATATAAATGGACCAAAAAATAAAAGGCAATTTTTCCTTTAATACAGACATAGTCTTGTTGAATTTTGACTGAAAACTTTAACAATAGCTCTTGTAAAAGAATTTTGGGATTAAAACTATAAAGGCGGAGAGCACATCTTTCAATTTAAGGTAAACCATGTACTTGGGATTAACTCATTGATTATTTACAATTTAAAGCACGCGCTCTACCTTTATAATTTTAAATCCCGAAAATTCTTTTACAAGAGCTATTGTTAAAGTTTTTTAGTCAAAATTCAACAAGATTATGTCTGTATTAAAGGAAAAATTGCCTTCTCTTTTTTGGGTCCATTTATATAAAGGTAGACCTTAAAATTTTTTTATCATCTTTTCACTTTCACTTTTTTAGTGCTGCCTACAAAAGGCATTGGAAATCTGGGTTCTGACTCACGGCACAAGTTTCAAGTCTCTAGCTCACCTGCAAGTTACTTAAAAATCGATTTCCAGATTCCCCTCGTTTTTTAAGGATTTTCAGTTATCTTGACTAGCGCGCCACCTAGCGGAAATTTTTTTTCTATAAGTATTGTCACTAAGCATCTAACTAAGTGCAAAGTTTCAAGTCTCTAGGTAACCGGGAAGTTAGTTAAATATGGATTGAAAAATTTCCAAATCAAAATTAATTCTCTTAATATCTCCATCCATGCGCCACCTAGCAAATCTTTTTTGATCAAATATTGCATTGCCACCCGGTTCTGACTCACGGTCCAAATTTCAGGTCTCTAGCTGACTGGAAAGTTACTTAAAAATCGATCGCAAAATTCCCCCCGTTTTTAAAACATTTGAAGTTATCTTGACTAGCGTGTCACCCAGCGGAAATTCGTTTTCTATAAGTTGTATTGTCACCAGGCATCTAACTAAGTGCCAAGTTTCAAGTCTCTAGGTAACCGGGAAGTTAGTTAAATATGGATTGAAAGATTCCCAAATTAAAATTTGGTTTCTTACCATCTCGATCCGCGTGCGCCACCTAGCGAATTTTTTTTTGATCAAATGTTGCATTGTCACCGGGTTCTGACCCACGGCCCAAGTTCCAAGTCTCTAGCTCACCGGCAAGTTACTCAAAAATCGATCGCAAGATTTCTCTCGTTTTTCAGGATGTGTAGTTATCTCAATTAGCACGCCACCTAGCGGAACTTTGTTTTCTATAAATTGTATTGTCACCAAGCCTCGAACTGTGTGCCAAGCTCCAAGTCTCTAGGTCACCGGGAAGTTAGTTAAAAATGGATTGAAATATTTCCCAAATCAAAATTAATTTTCTTAATATCTCGATCCATGCGCCACCTAGCGAAATTTTTTTGATCAAATATTGCATTGTCACCGGGTTCTGACTCACGGCCCAAGTTTCAGGTCACTAGCTCACCGGGAAGTTACTTAAAAATCGATTGCAAGATTCCCCTGCGTTTTTCAGGGATTTTCAGGGATTTTCGTTTATCTCGATTCGTCTGCCACCTGGCGGCATTTTGTTTTCCACGAATTGTAGTGCTGTCGACTCGCAAACTATGTGCTAAGTTTCAAGTCTCTCGATCACCGAGAAGTTAGTTAAAAGTCGATCGCAAAATTTCCATTTTAAAATAAATTTTCTGTATATCTCGATCCGTGCGCCACCTAGCGGATTTTTTTCACTTGCATTGTAATTTCTCCCAGATCTGAACTATGCTCTAAGTATCAAGTGTCTAGCTCAACGGGAAGTTACCGAAAAAGACTTTTCCGTGGGTCAAAAATTCGTATGTAAATGAGGGGACAAACATGAAAGCGACTTAATATAAAGGTATAAAAAAATATTCCACTGAAAAATTTGTTAAAAATGATAAAATAGTAGTTAAAAGTTTATTTTAGGCTAATTTCTCATAATTTAAGCCTGATATCTCTACTAAAATTCAAAAACCACTATAGATATT
The DNA here is from genome assembly GCA_029619165.1 of Eurosta solidaginis. NCBI lineage: Eukaryota > Metazoa > Arthropoda > Insecta > Diptera > Tephritidae > Eurosta > Eurosta solidaginis. Next base: position 15,694 of record JARSSU010008757.1, on the reverse strand, counting down.
AATACAGATTCTGAAATGTACGTAAAATACCTTTAAAGTAAGCCCAATATGATATTTTTCCTATAATTCTATCAGAAGCTATGAAGATTTTTTGGCCAAACCCTACATTCATATGGCAAAATACCTATTTTGCAAAAGTCGGGGACTCGAAATCGAACTTATAGCTATGGTGTCTTCAACAATTTTTCTTAGAATCCTATGTAGAATACGTTTTTGCTATACTCCTGATGAAAAAAAATCCATCCATACAATTTGACCCGCTCAAATGTCCACCCTGCACTTGATGTTAACATACTAATTTTCCACATGTTCATTCCAGCGAAGTGGTGACCGGCCTCGTTCTCTGCTTTCGTAGATGGGTTACGGTAAGAACACTATATTATCCAGAACATCACCTTTCATTCGGGTGGCATCGTCTAGGTAGCGTAGCCGCTGTGTTTTAATTCGCTAGACTATGTTGATGCCTGCTTTTACAGCTCATTACTAAATCTTCTTCGATATTTGCCGTCATCAACGCGTTCGTAAATCTTTTCAAGAACTTTTCTCTCGAACGCTCCCAGAGCCGCCTCATTAAATGCTGTCTATATCCATGCTTCCAATAGTGATGTTGGTGCCAAAAAGAAAATGCACCAACTACTTGCTTGATATGGACAGGTACTTCGTTTTGTCCTTTTTGTTTTTACGGATGTTGAGGCCGGATATTTCAATGTCGTCAGCATACGCCAAAATTACACGCTCTTATGTAATATTGTCCCAGATCGATTAAGCATCAAATTAAAGAAATCAAACCAGTTAGTTTTGAACAGCTCGGAGAGGCCCTTCCCAATTCAGACTGAGTTGATGGTGTTGATCAACGGCATTTTGCACATTACATATAGTGCAAATCTGGTCGATGGTAGATTTACCATTATATTTACATTTTACAATCCGTGATCCAAACTGGATGGTAGATCGGATAAATGGCAAATTTGGACTAGCGACAAAAAGTACTCGTTAGCTGCATAACTTAGTATAATTTTTAGAAATAGGTTGACATTTGCCTAGTTATCGTATGAGTGAAAAAGCTTTCAGTCACTGACAGTAAAACATAATATGGGCGCATGTCTTAAGACACACTGATATACTCCAATCAGCCAATTCAAGGCGGATTTCAATCTTTTGTACTTCAATCTTGACAGGACTTTATGAGCGAATGGAGGCTGATTCCGAGATAGTTGGCGCATTTTTCATGATCCCTTTTCTTATGGAATGGACAAAAAACACTTAGTTTCCAATTGACGGGCATGCACACGTCCGACCTTATTTTACATAGAGGTTAATGCATGGGTCTCACCAACTCCTCGCCGTCATGTTTGAATCACACCACAGGCAATGCATCTGCCCCTCGGCCTTTTTTGTTATTATACTCAGCGTGCTTTGCACACAGAGTATACCAACTTTGATTGGATAACGGTTGGTTGTACAGGTATAAAGGAAACGAGATAGATATAGACTTCCATATATCAAAATTATCAGCGTCGAAAAAAAATTTGATTGAGCCATGTCCGTCCGTCCGTCTGTCCGTTAACACGATAACTTGAGTAAATATTGAGATATATTCACCAAATTTGGTACACGAGCTTATCTGGACCCAGAATATATTGGTATTGAAAATGAGCGAAATCGGAGGATAACCACGCCCACTTTTTATATATATAACATTTTGGAAAACACAAAAAATCTGATTATTTAGTAAATAATACACCTAGAATGTTGAAATTTGGCGTGTGGACTGATATTGAGACTCTTGATAAAAAATTGAAAAAAAATTTTAAATGGGCGTGGCACCGCCTACTTGTGATAAAATCAATTTTACAAATATTATTAATCATAAATCAAAAATCCTTAAACATATCGCAACAAAATTGGCCAGAGAGGTTGCCTTTACTATAAGGAATAGGTTAGGTTGAACTGGTCGGTCCATGAGGACCTCACATAGACTGAATAAGTCCGTAGTGTTACCAGTAGTTTGTTTTAAAGACCAAATTGAAAAACCGTATCAAAAACCAGGACCTATGTTATAAAATAACTCCATCCTCTTGGCAAATACTAGAAGCTTCCTAGGATTTAAGCCACTTGCTGCTTCTAGATCTGACAGCTGTATCACTCCTAATAGCTGGAGTCTTAGCCCGACAAGCGCAGGGCAAGAGCACAGAACGTGCTCGATTGTTTCCTCCTCCAGCCCGCACTTCCTACATCTGCTATCACTGACCAAGCCTAATTTAAAGGCATGTGACGCCAGAAGGCAGTGTCCGGTCAGAATACCCGTCATGAGTCTACAGTCCTCTCTTTTTAATGATAGAAGCAACTTTGTTAGTCTAAGGTTGTAAGATCTGCACATAATCTTCGACACTTTACAGCCCTGCGCTTGAACCCACGCCTTTCCTGCTTGGTCGATCATGTGCACCTCTCACGTTCGCTTAATTTCGCCCAGTCTAATTTGGACGTCTACGGAGCAAGCTTCAAGGGATGCGCCCTTCTTAGCTAATTCATCCGCTTTTTCATTCCCATCTATTCCCATATGCCCTAGGACCCTATATAGATGTATGCTTCTCCCTGTCCCGATTCTCTCCAGGGACTGCTTACACTCTAACTCTAGATGCTGTGTATGCGAAATTATTGCCTTAATTGCTGCCTGACTGTCAATGTAAAAGTTAACACGATTGCAGCTTTGGCTATTTTCTTCCAGGATTTATACTGCTTTGGTTACGGCTACTATTTCCGCTTTGAAAAGCTACAGTAATCCGGCAGCCTGTAGGATCTGTTTATTTCCGGATCAGCACAGTATACCGCAGACCCTACTCCTTCCACTACTTTGGAAACATCTGTGTACACATGTATCGCTTCGTCCGCCATTTGAGCACCCTTGCGCCAACCGTCCACCTCTATGGTGGCCTTAAGATCGCCCTCGAAGCGCAGATAGGGAATCAGGTAGTCTGTTCATCTTGTGATTGATGACGCTATACTACTATGGCCGTATGGTCGGCGCTCAAGCTGCCCCGAGGTTCCGAGCCTGGTTGCAGTTGTTAACGCTATGTTCTTTGCTACCAGGTCTACAGGTGGAGTGTGCAGAATGGCATACAGTGCAGCTGTCGGGGTTGTTTTCAGGGCTCCCGTAATTCTAAGCATTGATAGTCTGCATACACCCTCTAATTTTTTGAGATAGGTTGCTTTTTGTGTGGCTTTTCACCAAACAAGAACTCCATAGTATTACTATAAGGAATTGTTTAAGTGACTTAAACTATGAACATTTTTCGTTCGTTTGTTTCATTAGCCATTGAGTGTGCTTGTAATTCTCAACTGGTTAGTGAAATATTCTAAAGACATAGTTTAAATTTTTTATGCCAAAGCGGGGTTTTTCATAGCAAACAAGGTGGCTCAACCCGCAGCCAATACCGTGGAGCCCCCATTGTTCGGCCCCAATGAATACATACAAGGTGTAAAAGGCGCATAGCAACCTCTCTCTAAATAAAATAATATACAGCCCACTTAAATAACAAATAATATAATAACAAAAAAAAACTATTCGCCCGTCCAATCGCCAAGACTTAGACAAGAATGCTTTGAAGAAAAATTAACGAAATCGGTTAAGGACAACGCCCACTTTTATATAAAAGATTTTAAAGGGTCGTGACGAATAAATAAGCTATATCTTAGCGAAAAAGAGCTTTATATCAATAGAATTTTACTTTTTAAATTGAATTATAACATTGAATTGGAAAACACTAAAATTTTTGAAAATGGGCGTGGCACCGCCCCTTTTATGACTAAGCAATTTTCTGTGTGTCGGAAGCCATTACTCGAAGAAAAATTAACGGATCGTAATAAAATTGGGTACACAAATTTTCCCTATAGTAGAAAATATTTTTAGTAAAAATGGACAGGATCGTTTAAAGGCCACGGCAGCTTATATATAAAACAAGTTTAGAAGGCTTAAAAGGGTCACGAAATTAATAAGCTATAACTTAGCAAAAAATAGTTTTGAATCAATGATATTTCACTTATCAAGTTTTATTGTGAGAGGAAATGGGGAGACATTTTTTTAAAGGGGCGGTGCCACGTGTTAGGTAGAAAAGTAATTTATCTGAAATGAAATGTGCAATTGAAGCTCACGCTTAGTATAAAATGTTCGGTTACACCCGAACTTAGACACCTTTACTTATTTGTATCTGGTTATGGCTATTCTTATTTCATTATATTCGGGTGGGGGAACACTTAGTTCATGTGATCATCGCTTGCGGGATCATCATTTTCGCTGGGCGTTTCATCGCTGTCTCTATTTTGGAGCACAGAAAATTTGTCTCCCCACAATCTAAGCACATCTTGGATATCTGTTACCAAGTCGTCGTTTTTGCAGCAGTTTTCCCCGGGCTTAAAACCTTTTGACTGTTGCAATTTTTTTGCTGGCTAGCAGCTCAAGCTCCTCCTAACTCCGTCTTTCTTCCGCTGCCGTTTTTGTCCTTAAAAGGCGTTTCGTTCCCCTTTAGAACTCGTGATAGCGTTCGATCTTTACGTTGCCCTACGTAATTTTAAAATTGCAACGCTGCATTCTACATGGTACCAGTTGTTTTTCTGTAGTCGCCGCTAACCAATTACTTCTACATTCCGTCGGGTTGACTTGTGCTCTCAGATAGCAGGTGTGAAAGTTTCAGTTCATTAGATGAGGTTTTATTGTGGAGACTGAACGTTACGCTAAAGTCTCCAACCAAGACTTTTATATCATGGCAGAAGCAATGCTCGAACGTAAGTTCTAGGCGCTCGCAGAATGCGTATTTCACGTCATCGCGCTTCTCCTCCATTGGTTCATAGCGCGGATGAGTTAGATATTAAAATATTTCGCTTTTGTAGGGATTGCGGCAAAACGATCGTTCACATGCGTGAAAGACAGTACTTGGCGACGAAGCTTCTCTCCCACCACGAATCCAATACTGAAACTGAGCTTGTTGCAGCATGGTAAGCCCAATAAATGTCACAGCTTTTAATTGCCTTTGTTCCATACTACTTCCATCGCATCTCTTGGATGCGGGTGACGTGAGCGTTTGCTTCAACCAGGCGGTCATCGGCACCAATTCCATTTAGGGAACGGACAGGCGCATGCCCTCAAATCATTGTCCTTTGAACGTTTGCCATGGTCGTCATCAAAAAAAATTTTTTTTTACTATCCGAGGCCCTATTGGAACTTTCATTGGAGTGTGATTTTACGTCGCGTGTCCCAAGGCCAGCGCAGAATCCACTCGGCTAGTTAAAATAACGGTTAATATATTTCTAACAGGTTTAACTTTTTATTTAATTTTTCGTAAGCTACGCTTACGTAAAAACTCTTCACATTTAAAGGCCTCACATGAAAGTTCATATAGTGCAAAACTATGTTTGTATATAAACCTATATACATGTGAACATACTTACATATGCAAAAAAAAAGTAAAAAATTTGTAATTTTGTGCAAGGGCTTAGATTGTGGGTGCAGAATGTCGTGACCTCACCTATGCGCATGCGTTTTTAAATGCGCGCTAAACTTATTTTTTTACGATTTCAAAAAAAAATAAAAAATATATATCTGCAGAGAAAAATTTTTGACTTTTGACAGCAGTTTCGAAATCGTATTTGAACTCTAAAAAATATATGCAAAGAAATGTGTAATGTGCACACTTTTTATTTTTCGTTGAGGTTGGATTGAGCAAATTGGGTGTGTTTATTGTTATTTTTACAGTAACAGTAAAACAAAATAAACTATGTAATTTCGAAACTATGCTCAAACTAAGTATGTATGTACGCACATTGTTAGAGGCTTAAAATACTTACTCGACATAGAAAGTCGTTATATTTTGTTGAGTCAAATGAAATGAGATTTTACCATTTAAGTTTACTGCGATTTTTACGATTTCAAGCAAAAATTCCAAAAAACGCTAAAAATTTACAACTAAAAAAAGTCTAGTCCCATGTGAACTACAAAAGGCGTTGGACTGCAGACATAAATGCCCTACGTCAGCAACAACAACAATGATCTACCCGTGCTTTTTGACATTCCCTCTACCAGCCAATCACACACCTTACCTCACGTTTTTGTGTAAGGCTGGCGCAATCCTTGCATTTCGATTAATTCTACCCTTTAAATTTTTTTCTGCGCTTCATACAATTTCGACTTTTTGTTTCTTATTTTCATTTTTTGTTTGTTCTCCATTGTTGCTGTTTGGGCGGATTTGCATACAATGAAGTGCACAGCATGTTATCTCTCTTATTGTGACCTACACCAATATTTCTCAGAATGCTGCTGTTCAATACCCCAAACCAAACTCTACCCTACAGCTGTGCCACCCTCACTTGAAGCAATGAGCGTAGCGGTACGTTTTGCTTACGACGAATGCCCAATGTCCAACGCGAACAACGATCGACGTCGTCACCATCAGCAACGCCATCGCCACCTTCACTCTCGCTGGAGTAATACCATCATCCCATCCAACTTTAGACAATTTAGCTGCCAAGCATCAGCAGCAGCCACCCGTAGGCCTGGCTGGCGCATATGCCTTACAGTGCATCTGCCAACAAAATACTTGGTTCCCTCTTTTATTTTTTTATTCTTCGCTTTTTTTTTACAAATTTCTCTCTCACTTTATTATACCCAGATGTGGTGTTAGCGCGGATTTTTTGGCAACCAGTATTTTGATAGTTATTTGGAATGCAAATTCAAAAAATCTCATTGAGTACGGAAAGAACGTAAATAGTGTGGCGAATATTAGCACTTTTATACATCACTATGCTGCTACTAAATAAATGCACATCAACAATAAAGGAAGCAGCCACACTTATGTACATGTACACATTAAAGCAAGCAGTCGCACATGTGTACATTCAAACATCAAAGCTGACAGCGAAGAGAATATTTCACATACATATATGTAGCCGGCAGCTAAGAGCAGTAGTTGTTACTCACACATACACACGCATATAAAAAAAATATACATGTATACAGCTAATCAACCAAGCATAAGATAAAACTGTTCTAGAAGGCATTTTCGTGAAACGTCAAGACCTAAGGAGAAATGGGCGAACGAGATAACCAAGAGTATAAAAGCAGCGCAAGCTGAGAAATCAGTAATTAGTTTTATTTATACACGCTATTAGTGAAGTATAATTGTGATTGTGAAGTACTACTATAAAATAAAGACCATTTTGCATTACTGATTATTGGAGTTGTTTATTCGACAGTTCAGCGATTCCAACGTCAGCAGAAGGTGTATAATTATCAGGAATTCCCCAAAATTCGTTACAATATTAATTATAAATTTGCACAATCTCAGTATTTCTCTTACAAATACTCAATCTCAGCGGTACTTCGGGACCATGTCGAGGTATTTCGAAATAATTTAGAAATCATATCCAGAACGCTTTGATTTTTTAAATGGTGTGAGCTCCATAAATAAGCGTTACCAACCCATTTTTAACTTTTGAAATACGCATTTTTTTCGACCTCAAAAGATAACTTCTCTGAAAATTTAGCATCGTAGCTTTATTATAGGGAAGATATCACGTTAGATGTGCCTGAAAAAGGTGATTTGTAATTTTATAAACAAAGTGGGCGACCGCCTTTAACCGTTTTCAAGATATCGCTGCCGTAAGCTGTTCAACACCTCCTTTAAGAAGTGGGTCCAACTGTTTTGGTTTTTATGCATTTTGAGTCAGTTCTACACAGCAAACCAACGTTTCAAATTTAAAGAGAATAACTCAATTTACTATTGTGATATCGAAGAATTATATTTTTAGGGAATTTTTGATACACAAAAAGGGGCGTGGTAATATTTCGATTACGCCCCTTTCATGTAAGAACATTACTCGTAGCGAGGAAAAGCTTTGTGCTAAATTTCATTAAGATACCTTTATTTAAATGAAAAATTATTGCAAAAATACCTGCGAGGATGACACTTAGGGCAGAGGGCTGACGGAAGATAAGATGGTGGGATGAAAAATTCTAAATTAACTTTTTTATTTCGGTAACCGCCTGAGAGCTTAACTTCAAACACATTCAAGGTACTTTACAGCGACCCAGAGAGTGTTCCTGTGAAGTATGTTTCCTGGAATTGAGCCAGAAACCGATCTCTGAGAATCTATATATATATAAAGAAGTGTACATTTTGATTGTCACTCCATAACACGAGAACGGATAGAAAGATTGGCATGAAATATTTAGGAAAGATACAGGAAGGAGAGGTGATGGTTAGTTGATTTTGAAATCCCAAATAGGTTTAGCCATTCTTGAGTTATGATTTTTTTTGGAAAAAATTCAAAATTTTAAAATTTGGTATATAAATTTGCCTATATTAGTATTTACGGTCCTTTTTTCCGGGAAGTTAACCAGAGACGGACTGGGACTGGGATTAGAACTAGGACCGGGACTGAGACTCGGAGTGGGACTTGGACTGGGACTGGAACAAAATACATACCACCCTCTGGGACAGGCAATAAGGAATAGGAAGAATGAGAAGAAGGTGAGAGAAGAGAAAAGAGAGAAGTAGAAGGATACTGAGAAAGAAATAGAATGAGACGAATATGGAGATAAATGAAGCGAAAAAGACGGAAGGAGGAGTGAATAGAAGGATCATGAAAAGTGAAGAGGGGTGGGGGAGGGCAGAGTTAGACGGAAAAAGCTTATTAAAAAATGCAGATAAGCCAAATTTAGGGCAGAACAATGTCTGCCAGGTCTGCTAGTAAATTATAATTATATAATAAGTATAATCTACTCATACGTGCACATGTACCGAATTTGTTTGAAAAAATTGTGGGAATAGTTCCGCATTGCCAGCGACAAAACTGAATAAAGCAAAATTATTTTAGGACAAAGTCAGTACCATTTCGGAATAATTTTCAACTCTTTAATTTCGAGATTATTTCTGAACTGTTTCATTGTTATTCCAGCACAATTTTATTGAATAATTTAATTTATATTTTGCGAAAAATTTAAACAATGTGACATCAGGACGGACAAGGCGACAGCTGGTTCGATTATACCTTGTACATCTGCAAAGACATTCCTCCGTGTAGTGGGACTCGAATCGTTTATTACGCTGCTCTTGCTAACATTTTGCCAAAACCCACAGCTTGGTATATACTTTGTTTTCCACACGATGATATTCTTCTTTCCTTACATTTATTTACAATTTTTTTTATTTCATTATTTGGATATTTTGTATGATCTCTGGGATCACCGTCATTGTTGTCTTCGTCTGCATTTTAAACGTCGTTACCCCCGCTTGTTCCATCCAACATTCAGTTAGTATTAAGAATATTCCACCACGTCATCGTAGTATTCGGTTGAATCTGTCTTTCAGTTTATTTCTCCGTCTGTCTGTGGCGTTTCTTTGCATCATGAAGGAGCCAAAAGTAAACAAAAACACAACAAAAATTATTTAGCATATGTGTATGTCTGTATGCGCATGCGCAAAATACCACCGATGCCACGAGCGCCCGAGTTCCCAAGCGCCCTCGAAAAGCATTTGTTTTGTCGCATATATGTAATGACTAAAAATTAAAAACTTTTTTTTTAGTATTTATGCAGCGCGTATGAATTGGCATTTGCATTATATGTCCAGCGCTTCTAAAGATTCGTTTTTTTTTCGTGCAACTTTTCGCTATTACTGGCCGTTTGTACATTTTGTTTATTTATGCAGTTTTCGTAAATATTTGTCTGCGGTTTTTGGCCACATTTGGTGGCAAATACAGTGCAGTTGCAGAATTTTCAGCATTTTCTTTACCATTTTTGGTTAGGCAATGTAAAATTTTGAAAAAATCCCAGATTATCCTCATGCTCATTGGTTGAAGTGAGTACATTTTTTACAAACAGTACAATTTTCCCTTCATAGTATTGAGCTCTCATGCAAGAATGCTATGTATGGATATGAGTGTTAGTTATATTAATGAGCTCCAGGAATGCACAGAAAAAAACAGCAATAGGAAACATTTACTTACTGCCAACCTTTGTCCGCGACCCCGCCAGCACGAGGAAAAAATAATAAAAATGATTGCGATATAGCGCCGTTTTGGTCCCAAAAACAGTTCCGAGACGGTCCAGAAAATTATCTTGAATTAATTCCGACAAGATACCGAAGTTAAAGCGCATAGCATCGGAGCAGTCCGGGGAAAAACCCGCAATGATTAAAGGAAGGAAGAATGTACTGCATTTTTTAAAACAATACTTCCATACTTTCCTGAAACACTTTTTTCTGAAACTATTCCTAAATCTTCCTGAAATGTCCCGAAAACAATCTCGGAATGATTCGGCGAAAATTCAAAGCAGCCCTTCCATTATGATAGTTACGAAATATTCGTAAATGGTCTCGGTTTTAATACGAAGGCAACCAAGGAACTGCTCCGAAACAGTCCGAGAACTTAATCGCAACCCCAAAACGATACTTAAATAATTCAAAAAATCTTGATAGCTCTCCGAAGAAGTACTAATAATGGTCCCTTAATAGTATTGGAACGTTTCCGAACACAATATGGAAAGCGTGCGGAAATAATCGTGAACTAGGCTAGAAATAGACCTTAAATGTCTGCGAACATATGTAGTTATAAAATGGCCCATATATCCCCGAACTTATCCTACAAAACATCCGAATATAGTCCAAAATAGATCCAAACGAAGCGGAAATATTTCGTTGAAAGCCGTGCAATGATACGCAAATAGCTTCGAAATATTCCAGAAATAGTCCCGGAATGATCCCGAAGAGAGTCTCGTTGTTATCCTCGAAATGATCGATACTATCTTGAAATAGTCCTGAAAACAATCCCAAAATTATTCAAAATTGTACCCAAAAGCCTCGAAAATACATTAAACAATTTCGAAATAATTCCGAATTGATCACGAAGCGGTTTCGAAATAATCCCGAAATTATCCCGAAAACACACCAGTTTTAATTAAAAATTTCCGCTGACATGGCACTGCCCACTTCCACTCATACCTCATCCCTCACCGGGTTAGAGGGCATAGAATATACCCACGGTAGGTATGCCTGTCGTAAGAGGCGACTAAAATACCAAATTGATTCAAGTGGTTGTGTAGCGCAACCCTCTCAAATGGTTGCCAGCGCAATATATAACTTCTCCAACCCAATTGTCAACCTCACCTACCAGTGACGAATCCTGTTTCTTTAACAGCTGAGGCTCTGGCGACCCCGAAGTCCTTACGTATTAGGAAGTGAGAGGAGGGGATAGCCTACAAGGTTTCATGTGGTCATACCAAATGGTTCCCGAGATGGTCGGGCTTGTGCCTTAATGGTGCTTGTTACTGGAACATACCGGATCTGCATCCGGCGAAGGAACATCAAGATCGATAACACCAACCAGAGCCTTCGGGGTTTGATGAGGTTCCCAACTAAACTACTTCTAAAGATTGCTAGACACATTTCACCTGAAATGGGCTCCGAATTATACACAGCACACTCAGTGAATCAATTGCTGCTCATAATGTTCACAGTTCTTTACATATCGCTAAACTCAATTATTCTATTTTAACTGCAGTAATTACTCAGTTTCAAATGACTTCGAAATTTGTACAGGGCGTATTTAACAAATATTTGCATTCATTTATTTAATTACACGGTCCACTCCCACCAGTTGATGCCACACACACAGTGCGGTTAAAGTCCAATGAAGGAAAGCAAATATGATCCATGCGAGCGAAACTGTTTTGCTGCAAGAATGCAGGACTTGCGTAGCAGCAGATGCATTTTGTTATAGCAAGCTTCCACGACAACTATGAGCACTCTCGTTTACTTTCTGAATGAAGGATGCCAGTATGACGTATTGCGGTACAATTCGATTGCGAGTCTCGTTCGACCCCAAAAGTGCTTATTCGCCATTTTGGTGCAATAGCTCGCAAATTAACCAATGAGATAATTTAAGACGTTCCACGTGAGCTTTAATTCTTTTTATCTAAAAAATAGGGAATAATCGTTTTTAATTTTATGGTGGTCATCCACGAAACTTTACGATACTGCAAATGTTTCCACTCGGGCGGGAATTGAAAAGGGATGGGAAACTTTTGAACCTGTTCACGGATGAATTTAGGCAGGACGGGAGGGTTGGGAGTGGGCGTATACTAAATTAGCTTGTGCTAGTTGTTAGCCGGATTATCCAGAGGAGATCGCCGCTATAAAGGATGCAGTAGATACGATTCCATCAGTCATCGTCTAACTTACTTATTTAGTTAATTGGCGCTTAACCGTTTAAACGATTATGGCCGCCCACAAGGCGCGCCAGTCGCTTCTTCGTTCTGTAAACGCTGCGTTTTAATTCGCTGGACTCTGTTGTTGTCTGCGTAAAGCTCGTACAGCTCATCATTAAATCTTTTTCGGTACTCGCTATCGAGAGGACTTTACTTTCAATTGCCTACTAGTCCAAAGTACCATTATAAAATAAACGAAGCTTTTTACTATTTCGAAATTTGGCTGCCTACAGTAGCGTGGTGCCAAGGCGCATATGCGCTAACTCTTCATCGAGGACAGCAGGTACTTCGTTTTGTTCTCGTTCACCACCCAACCCATCTTTTCCGCTTCTTTTTCAGTTTGGATAAGCACAATTACCGGCGCGGGTATTCAGGCTGATGCTATCATGTCATCAGCATCATCTAACAACATTTTGATAAAAAAATTATCTGGGTGTGTACCTGTTATCCGAGCAGCAGTTACGGGCGAGTGGATGTGTCGTCGTAGGAGCTTTGGAATTCCGCTCGGACCACTTGGGCTTTGCTCTGAACGAGGGCGGGAGTCAGCCAAAGGTTATTGCAGTGCTTTAAATAGGAGACTTTCGAGTACTTGAAAGCAGTTCTCACCTAAGAACACCCATTTTCACTACTATACTACCGACACTAAACATTACTATGTTAGCTTTCCATATTTTCACAAAAATTCTCCGAAATTCCTTTGCAACCTTTGAAATGCTTAAAAAAATCGACAGTTCGCTTATGAAGAAGCAACCGACTGTTATCCTGAGCAATCAAATCTCATTATTTCTTATGGTTGACTGCAGGCTCATTCATCTAGTCTAGCACTGAGATGTGATAATTGTGAGGGATTCTTGTGTTTAGAACTTACGTTAACAGCACTCAAAGGTAAGTGGGACCTACCGTATAAATGGTGTGCAGGAACGAGTTCGGTAGGACCTTTTAAAAAAAATTGTTAGAGAAGCCAAAGAACCAGTAAATATGCTTACCTAGTACTCAATTAACTCCCTACCATCTTTCTATATGTCCTAAAACACCCATAAAACGAATTTACGAGAGAGAATTCAAAAAAGGGCTATAAATACATATATAAGTAATACGCTATATTATATTGTTAACTATCTTAGCATTTAACCATTTTGTGATTACTACAACGACTTTTGTTTAACTTTCTAAAAAAGATAAAATTCGAAAATTGTATTAAAAACACAAAAGTATGCGCCCTCCCAAATGTCCACGTGGCAACTCGCATAGACACATGTGAACGAGGCGCCACTGCAGCATGCGAAGCACATTTCCAATCTTTACAAGTTTTTGTTGTATATTATGCATGTACGTGCATCGCATCATACAAAAACGATATATAATTAAATCATTGTGTATTGCTTTCTGCAGTTGTCCCAGCGTAATTAAAGTAACGGTGCGCGCGCGACTCCATCGTATTTTGAGGAGTTGAAAATGTGCGCTGTTGCGATGAATGATGAGCAGCTCGAGAAAGATAGACGCACACTTTCAAAAACACACTTACACAAACACAGCACTTTGCGCATGCGAGTGGGCTGCTGAAGTGGGCTTCTAGCCTATGCGCTTTTTGGACTAACATACGACGCTAAAGAAGGCCGATGTCGAGTTTGCAAGCGCGACATGAATGCGCCCCTTCAATGCCATACTTCTCGACTCATCGTTGTGAATGCGTTGCTGCGTGCTTACAAAAAGTCACTCACTCACATACACACTCTCGTAATAATCAATTATTCTGTGTAATTATATGGTGAATGTCGGTCATGATGGATATGGGACCTGCTCTTCCAATGTCGACTCTAAATCTCTATGTGTGCGCGCGCGGTATGGTGATGCGCAGCGCATAAGCGCGTCGATACGGCACATCTTTTCGCGCTTTACGTTTATGAGAGTATACTAGTGTACTACATGAATAGATGTAGAGATATAAGTCTTTACCAGGGTGTAAACAGAGAAAGAACTGGAGCATACAGTGGCATGTAGAGGTGAGTGAAACATATAATAAGTATCGCTTAGTTTGTATTCAAAAATTTAGACAGGTAACACGTACTTTGATTTATTATTTAAAAACCTGGCAAATGACAGTATTTTAACTTGATGTGCTAAAGTCTTGCGAATAAACACTTACTTCAATCTCAGTTTTTAAGTCACGAGTATAAGTTGAAGGAATATGTATAATGTAGATATGTTTTGGCTGTCAATATAAAACTATTTAAATAAATTAATGAGCTCAAGGCCGGTTTTACATAAAACAAATAAAAGTTTTTTGTTTAATATATATACTCAATATACTCAGACTGCATTCGAAAATATCGAGTAATAATAAATTAAAATCAAAAACATATTTATTGTTTATATTAACACGTGCCATGAGCTGCATAAGACTTTATAAATTGTAAGATATTATAAATAATTTTCGCTTCCGGAGCATATGTTAACATGAAATCACTCCAAGCTATAACCGAAACTTCCACGGTGAGTATAACCAAAAATAAAAATAAATGTAAGGCGCGATAAACGCCGAGATAGAGATCTAAGCCGAGCCTCTTTTCAATTGCGTCGTGCTCCTGTTTTAGTTTTCTACAAATTGGCGTGATGGGACCTACATGTTTTATGCCGACTCCGAAGGCATCTGCAAGGCAGATGAGTTGTCACTGAGAGCTTTTCATGGCAGCAATACACTTGTAGTGCTGCCAAACACTGCGAGGTGCGACCCCGCTTAGAAAAATTTTCTTCTAATTGAGAAGACTTGTTTCTAAAGATTTGATGTTGACCTTATCTGTTTTGTTGATTTCCGACAGGGATGGATAACATGATGGATATTGGAACGATTTCCGTCATCCCATCGTCCAAAGTCGGTTTGAGACAAACAGGTTTCGGCGTGTTCAATCAATCAGGTCAAAAGTGAGAACGAAAATCGATCATATCATATCGACAGCACATCATTTTGATGTTGGTTTCCCGGGGCGTGAACCCAGGATCTTCGGTGTGGAGGCGGAGCACGCTACCATCACACTACGGCGGCCGCCATAACCAAAGCTGCAAATAAAACATATACTGAAGATTGTAGTTGTAATTGAACGAAAACTCAACTAAAATTTTGAACCATCATCTAACGAATTTAACATAATTTGTAACAAACAATCTGCACAGTCGATACTGCGTGATAGGAAAGCTGTAACGAAACTCTAACTGAAAATATGTAAACACGAGTAATACCTGGACCAATAAAGCAAACTGTAACTTACAGTGTATAGAGTCAGCCGATAATAAAACCGTTACCGAAACTGTGCATGAATTGTGTAGTCCAAAAATTGTAAACACGAACCTATAGTAAACTAAAATTGTAACCAATGCATGCAATCTAACTTGTATGAAACGGCAACCCCGCAAACAGTGAACAATTTGTAACTTGACACT
>JARSSU010008756.1:0-31609 GCA_029619165.1 Eurosta solidaginis | reverse complement strand
GTCTAACCTACATATATCAGTAGCGCGTCCTTCATCGCATGAGCTGTTGCTGCACGATAAATATTTGTTTGTTGGAGCTTTATTGAACATCTTCGTGTGCGCTCGTGTGAGTGTGTATTTGTGCACTGGTTGTGCATTTTGCGCACAGCATTAATTTTTGCGCTTTTTCATTGCACATAAATATTTGATGGCATAGCGGCTCGCTGGTATATTCACTAGAGAGCTCTTACACTGCTTTTTACGCTGCTACCATTGTGTAGTTGGCTGATAGTGCTCTGCGTGTGTGTGTGTGTAAATAGAATATGATATTTTTGTGCATCAAATATATTCCTATGTGAACGTATGCACTTAAAAAGTGAAATGTAATTTTTTTCTTTTATTTAATACAAAGGCAGCTGTTGCGCGCGCTTTGCAATGTTTGTGCTCAATTGCTTTTCTACTATGTGTTTGCGCTTTACTATTTTATTTGTTGTTGTTGTTTTTAAAGCTCTATTTTTTCACCATTTTCAACAACACAGTTAAGGTAATACTCTGTGGCCACCAATTGCACCACCGTATACATTGCAATCAGCTGAGGTTGTTAGCTCTTCGGTTTTTGTGGGTGGTTAAAAGCCGCTTAATATGCGGTCGCGCTGCCGCGTCGCTTTGACGCGCACATTGTTTTACATTATGCTATACAAATGCGTTGACATTCGCCCTTATTATTATTGCATTGTGTTATAGTTGTTTTTTGTTTTTTAATGCGGTGCCTTGTACTAGTTATTGTGGTCGTTAATTGGTTTAAGCCCAATAATATGAAAAAATAGTTTCTATAACGATGCGCAGGTGTGTACCGCTTTATGTTTTTTTTGTCGATTTTTGGTAAACAAATTTATTTAGTCAACCATTTTACAAATAATTTTTTTGCAATCAATTTTTAGGAGCATAAAGGGAAGAATGCAAAAATGTTACTAGCTCGTAAGTGATAAAATGGAAATATTATTAAAAATAATGAAAAGCTGTTGGTTTGTTTTAAAAAGGTTATACAACTAGTGTCAATGAGTGACATATATGCATTTTAAGCTGAAGTAACATTTTATTTAATTATGTTTGTGTTACAAAGAAATTCTATTACATATTGCACCCTGTAGAACATTTTCAACCTAAATGTATGCTTCAAAGCCGCTGTTAGCGGTTAAGATGGCGGCTTCGGGCTTCAACAAAATTTTATTGATTTTTAGTTTCGTAAGGTGGACCTCTCATTGATTACAGGATATCCCTGATACACAGGGTCCCAACGTTGACGTATCAATACTGATAAGGCTCTTTAAAGCTGCACCTATGCTAAAATATTTGCGTATTTGAATTTAATTGTAGTCAACAAGGTAGTTATGTGGTGTTAAAAAAAAATGTAATTACATAGAGCACCCTGTAGCGCCAATTCAGCTTAAATGTATGCTTCAAAATCGTGACTAGTGGTTAGGGTGGCTCTTTCGGGCTTATTCTAAATTTATTGATTTTTCATTTAATAGGATGGTAATAAGACACATATTTCGGTATCATGTTGGATATCTCCTAGATTGCAAAATATCTATGATATACTGAATCCCAACTTTGCTGAATCGACACTGATGATGCCTCTAAAAATTTGCCACCTATTTTAATTTTAATTTAAATGAGATATACCTATATGAAGGATATTTTTCGTTGTTTATGAAACAAAATATATTTTCAACTGTTGCTGCCACATAGGGTTACCACTTAATATATTTATCAATCTATCTCGAAAATAACTTCACCCGCCCGAATAAACCTTTGGTTGTGGGCACCCTGTAACGCATTTTCAGCCTAAAAGTATGCTTCGAAATCGCGGTTAGTGGTTAGGGTGGCTCTTTCTGGTTTCCGCATAATTATATAGCATTCTCGTTTTGTACAATGGTCAGACAACTTAAATTTCGGATAGCCGGTGATGTCTCAAAGATTATAAAATATCTCCCGACATCGTCGTATCTTAACTGATGATGCAACTAAAAAGCTGCCACCTTTAAAATTTTGTGTATAAATTAAATTTGATATGCGAATATCAAACGATATTTTGCATCATTATTGCACAAGCAAATATATTCCAAATGGGACTGTTGATGTGTAAACATCTTTGCTCACGGTAAGCGGGGTGTAAGCGTAGTACTTGGAAATAGCAAGCTAGGGGGGAATTAGAATGTAAGTGTAGTCACTAAAGAAAAACAAATGAATGAAATAGAAAAGGAAAAGAAACGGAGTAAATGTAAAGAATATTTAACAGTATTTGGAGGAAGAAAAGTGCCAGTACAACTACAATGTCTATAGTCATATGAATGATAGTAACAAAGCTTATGTCATAGTCAAGGTTACGAAGCTGAGGCTAGGCCAGTAAACAAAAAAAAATAGAGAGGAAATGAAAGGAAGAGAAAAAACTAAAGGATTGTGTTTTATCAACGAGCTATAGACGAGTTATCGATTTCTTAAATGTGTCATTAACTTGCTATCGATCATTAATATTAACAATATTTTATCGACAAGTTATCGGTGTTTTATTATCTAAAAGTATTAATTTATTATTGGAAAATTATCGATATTTTATCAAAAAATAATCGCTTTGGCATAGAAAAGTTATCGATTTTTTATAAAAAAGTTATCGACTTGATATCGAAAGGAACAAGTTGGCCCTGATTATTAGCACCTTTCGATCTTCGGTCTTCGTTGCCTACCGAACATCGAAAATCAAATTTCAAATTCGTATTATGACAGATCATTGCTGTCTAAATTTTCGTTGTGTATCTAATATTGAAACGAGTAGAAATTCGTTGTCGATGCTGTATTGAATTAGAAGAAAATTGTTGGAAATGTAAGCTTTTTGTGTTTATCTTTCACTTTTTTGAGACCTAATAGTAATTTCAAACTATACGTATTAATCGTATATAGGTCCAAGGTCATGAATACAAAACGAAACAGATTGGAAAACTGGTTTCCAAAATGGTACAAAATCTATTCATAACAGAAGGAACTTGCACAAATGATCAGGTGGAAAAAAATTCCGAGTGCATTCTCGTTCCCGATGCTCAGTTGAGGCAATCCTTAGCGCAAAATCTGAGAATTGTTGCTATTTTCAAAATGGTTGGACTAGACTTGTTTCTTGTGCACTGTTGTAGCTATTTATTTTTACTGGATAGTAAGTCCATGAACGCTTCTATGGTCAGTATGAAGCTTATTTTTAACACGCGTAACAACATTTTTAGAAATCTACAATTACATGGTGAAATTCATTTCAGCCGTTTTCTACTTCTGGCTACTTCCAGTACATAAGCTTTTTTCTTCATAATAAATAAAATTTCTTTTATTTTATTTGACAGCTTATGGGAATGTGCTTTTCTGAACGGTTGAATTTATCGAATTGTCGAACAAAAAAATTAGGGTTCATCGAATGAGGGTAATAATACCGAATGAAAATCGTTCGATCAGCTCTTTCGACCACAGTCGAAGATCGAATTTGTCTCATAATACGGACCTTTATCATCGAGAAAATCGTCGAGATTTTACAAAAGAAAAATGCGATCTACCATTGAAAAGTTATCGATTTGTTATCGAAATATTACCAATTAGTTATCGGCGTGTTACCAATTTGTTACCAAAAAGATAAACTCATCGATTTGTTATCTTCGAGAGCTACGAATTTGTGCTATCGATTTGTTAACGATGAATCATCATGTTATGAAACAGATACCGACAAGAAGCCGATGACTCTACGATAACAATTAGAGTATAATACTAAATAACAATCGCATAACTCGACTTCATTAAGGCTTTTTCTACAAGGCTGTCACCTTTCAGGATTAAGAAATAGTAATAAATAGTGTATGCCAACATGTATACTAAGCCAAGCTGTTTAGATATCAAATTGCCTAACAGTTATTTGTTTCCTTTTTTTCTGTGTAAAAAATACATATAGATAAGCTATAACCGTGTGAGATGCATGCCACAATAATAAAAAAAAATTTACATCTATATCTATTGTTGGGGAAGTTTGTCATCTTTCCCTATTCTCATATTTGTATATATTAAAATTGTGTGTTTTAAGAGTCCAAGTTAGGACACGCCGATGTTAACCAATGCCAAGCTTCTGCCCGATATTGCTTGGAAATATTTACGAAATAATCCAATACAATGCGTCTTATTTGAATCATCTCTGAATATTTCACTATTTTTTATTACCAAACAGTTTTTGAAATTCGTTTGATAGCTCAAGGATTGCTAACCTCGCTAGCGAACTGAAATATAGAATATGTAGCAAGGTCCAGTAGACTTAAAATATATATATATATATATTAATATATATTTATTAACATTTAATTATCTAATACTTGATTCAGTTTACAATTCACCGCATTTTCTGTTGATAAATTGCTGTTAAAATATATCAATTATCATCACTTGAAGTCTTCCCCCGAAAATTTCCTTTTCGTACGAATCAATTCTGTCACTCGCAAGTTCTCTACTGCAAACTTTTAACTCATACATATACACTCAATTCACCTTTAACCTTTTTATTTTCATCTTCAACACCTGTACTTTATTGCAATAACAACTTAAAATTCCATTAACATTTAACTTAATTGCTACGACGATCCACTTCTCACTTACTTTCCCAAATTGTTGCAACTCAAAAATGATGAATGGTTGAGTGAATATATGCTACTGTAGTAGCAACTTCAATCGAGGAAAAATAAAATTGGCGAAGCAAATACGCAAAATTGCAACGCTGTCTCAAAAGCGTCAATGAAATATATAAACATATACATATGTACTTACATATATGTGAAGCTCTTTGACTTTGTAAAGAGAAGGTGTTACTGGAGATGCGATATGAAAAAAATTTGGTCGAATATCTTGTTACTTTAATTCGTACTTTAAACTGTTTGTGTACTTATATTAATGATAGCTCAGTATCCGCTCTGAAGAATTTTCAAATTCTTCCATCCAATCGCACCCATGGGTCAAAACAAGTGAGCGAGAGGGACTAGAGTATCACTAGCTACGCAATATTCTTAGATTTGATTTGAGACCCGAATAGTGTGCTCTCCGGCCGATAGGTGACAAAGGAGTTAACCGAATTTCTTTGTCGTGCTTCACTTATAACCAGTTACAATTACACTTATTAGCATCTATTGAGCTCTCCACCTTTCATATTCCACAAAATAACGTTTTCTGCACATCGATGATTCTGCTCGTTCCAAGATTGTTCGCTTATCACATTCTTGAACAATGATTAGTCTAGTTATCTCTAATTCTCTTTATCTTACATTTGCTGATGCTGAAGTCATTCGGCTTTGATTATTGCTGCTGGCTTTACTCGTTGTCTTTGTTATTGTAGTAGCGTTTCGTTTTAACTCAAGATGCAAGTTTTTATTGAAATAAACAGAAAAATACAACTCGCATATACTTCCAAAATATGTTGAGTTACTTTTTAAATGAAGTCCTACACGTTTTATGTCGACTTCAAATAGCATCTATAAGGCAGATGAGTTTTTTTCTGAGAGTCGTTTCTTAGTTCGAAGGGCGACCCCGCTTAGAAAAATGCTTTATAAAGTATTTGAAGTTGTTTTTGGCCCGGAACTGAAACCAGGCCCTTCGTAGTACTAGCCGGGCACGATACTACCACAACGATGCGGCTTCGAATTTGTTTGTGGTTCTTTAAATACTCGTCTGAAATGCAGGCCGTGCTCAAAGATTTGTATTTTTGTTCCGTTCGGTGTCGAGGACAAGATGAGTATTTTCGTAGTGCCAAGGTCGACCCCGCTTAGAAAAATGTTTTCTAAAGTATTTGAAGTTACTTTACCTGGAATTGAACCCGGACTCTTCGTAGTGCTAGGCGAACATGCTACTACCACACCGCGGTGGCTTTGAATTTTATTTTGGTCCTTAAATACTCGCCAAAATGGCAGGCCGGGCTCTAAGATATATATTCCGATATGTTCCGTCTGGGTGTTGAGGAGAAGCTTAGTCTTAACATGGATAAATATTCTAAGAAATACTTACTTCTTTCACCTTAAAGAGACTATGAGTGATTTTCAAGTAGTATGGTCTCTCTCTGCTTGTTAGGAGATTTACACATATTACCACTCATAGCTCGTGTATATATCGTGGTCGTAACTTATTAAACTCATTTCTCATGCTTACATGAAATCTCTGTTTTGTATCACAACCGAAGCAGCGCTGCCCTTACCTATATATACTTTTAGCAGTACTCTTGTTAAGAGACTATACTGCTTCTCTACAAATTCATCTTGTTCCATGTGTTTCACTGCTTTGGCCGTGAGCGTCATTTGGGAGTATCATCGAATTTATGTTTGTATGTATGTGTGCGTGTATGTGCTGGTGGAATCAAAGTTACGTGTCCCACATCTTATTCTAAAAGTCCACCTTTTTTCTGGTCTACACTCAAAAGCTATGGAGCCTTTATCCACTTCCTTCACTAGCATGTTGTGCAACTGACATCATATCACAACTTGCACAACACCAAACATTCCTTGTCACTTGGCACAATTTGCTTGTAGCGACAGCGCTCATAGCAGTTAACGTCACTGCGCATTCATGCACCAATGCCAACTTCGCTGCGTGACCATCTTCTTTACATCTGCAGCTGTTGTAATTGCACATTTACCACCTCTACTCTTCTCTCTTTCTTTTATTATTATTATTATTTTATTTACTTTTTGTTTCTTTTACCTGTAATCATTGCCACTCATTCACTTTGCTTTTAATTGGCGAGCAACAAAGGCTGTCCGTTGATAGTCTCGCTATTGCTTCCACAAGAACATGTCTGATATGAAACCTAATTTGAACTTATCCGCGAACTTCTGATTCTTATCGCTACAAATAAATTAGTAATTTTAATGGCGGCGCCTCTCAACGAGCTGGCAATTGCTCTTAAATGGGCAACAAAATTAAAAAGAGACGTACAGGGCTGACCGGTGGAGGACTAGTACCATCATTATACCTTTCATGAAAATGAATGGTATATATAATTTCGTCACGAAACCGAAAATTGTAGTCCTAAAGGAAAATAGATAGACCACACCATTAATATACCGAAATAATCAGGTTGAAGAGCTGAGT
Source organism: Eurosta solidaginis (assembly GCA_029619165.1). Taxonomy (NCBI): domain Eukaryota; kingdom Metazoa; phylum Arthropoda; class Insecta; order Diptera; family Tephritidae; genus Eurosta; species Eurosta solidaginis. The sequence goes on along the minus strand of JARSSU010008756.1, from coordinate 24,478 downwards.
TGATTTAGCCATGTCCGTCTGTCCGTCTGTCCGTCTGTCTGTTTGTATGCAACTAGTCCCTCAATTTTTGAGATATCTTGATAAAATTTGGTGAGCGGGTGTATTTGGGTGTCCGATTAGACATTTGTCGGAACCGACCGGATCGGACCACTATAGCATATATCCTCCATACAACCGATTTTTCAGAAAAAGAGATTTTTGTAATATCTTACCCAATTTAACAGATTGAAGCTTCAAACTTCACCATATACTTTCGTATATTGCACATATTGTTGCCTGAAAAAATTTGATGAGATCGGTCGTATATATAGTATATATCCCATCACAACCGATTGTTCAGATAAGGAACTTTTCGTAATTACTGCCCTATTTTAAGAGCTAGAGGCTTCAAATTTCACGATGCTTACGTATATAGCATATATTGTTGTCTGAAAAAATCATAAAGATCGGTGGTATATATAGTATATATATGGTGGTATATATGTATAGATATATAAATTTTTCGCAAATTTTAGCCCCATTTTAACAGCTAGAAGCTTCAAATTTCACTGATATCTTACGTATATAGCATATATTGTTGTCTGAAAAATCATAGAGATCGGTTGTATATATAGTATATATCTCATACAACCGATTGTTCAGATAAGAACTTTTCGCAATTTCTACCCCATTTTAACAGCTATAAGCTTCAAATTTCACCGATTGCTTACGTATATAGCATATATTGTTGTCTGAAAAAATCATAGAGATCGGTTGTATATATAGTATATATCTCATACAACCGATTGTTCAGATAAGAAACTTTCGCATTTCTACCCCATTTTAACAGCTATAAGCTTCAAATTTCACCGATTGCTTACGTATATAGCATATATTGTTGTCTGAAAAAATCATAGAGATCGGTTGTATATATAGTATATATCTCATACAACCGATGTTCAGATAAGAAACTTTTCGCAATTTCTACCCCATTTTAAACAGCTATAAGCTTCAAATTTCACGATTGCTTACGTATATAGCATATATTGTTGTCTGAAAAAATCATAGAGATCGGTTGTATATATAGTATATATCTCATACAACCGATTGTTCAGATAAGAAACTTTTCGCAATTTCTACCCCATTTTAACAGCTAGAAGCTTCAAATTTCACAGAATGCTTACGTATATAGCATATATTGTTGTCTGAAAAAATCATAGAGATCGGTTGTATATATAGTATATATCTCATACAACCGATTGTTCAGATAAGAAACTTTTCGCAATTTCTACCCCATTTTAACAGCTATAAGCTTCAAATTTCACCGATGCTTACGTATATAGCATATATTGTTGTCTGAAAAAATCATAGAGATCGGTTGTATATATAGTATATATCTCATACAACCGATTGTTCAGATAAGAAACTTTTCGCAATTTCTCCCCATTTTAACAGCTATAAGCTTCAAATTTCACCGATTGCTTACGTATATAGCATATATTGTTGTCTGAAAAAATCATAGAGATCGGTTGTATATATAGTATATATCTCATACACCGATTGTTCAGATAAGAAACTTTTCGCAATTTCTACCCCATTTTAACAGCTATAAGCTTCAAATTTCACCGATTGCTTACGTATATAGCATATATTGTTGTCTGAAAAAATCATAGAGATCGGTTGTATATATAGTATATATCTCATACAACCGATTGTTCAGATAAGAAACTTTTCGCAATTTCTACCCCATTTTAACAGCTATAAGCTTCAAATTTCACCGATTGCTTACGTATATAGCATATATTGTTGTCTGAAAAAATCATAGAGATCGGTTGTATATATAGTATATATCTCATACAACCGATTGTTCAGATAAGAAACTTTTCGCAATTTCTACCCCATTTTAACAGCTATAAGCTTCAAATTTCACCGATTGCTTACGTATATAGCATATATTGTTGTCTGAAAAAATCATAGAGATCGGTTGTATATATAGTATATATCTCATACAACCGATTGTTCAGATAAGAAACTTTTCGCAATTTCTACCCCATTTTAACAGCTATAAGCTTCAAATTTCACGATTGCTTTACGTATATAGCATATATTGTTGTCTGAAAAAATCATAGAGATCGGTTGTATATATAGTATATATCTCATACAACCGATTGTTCAGATAGAAAACTTTTCGCAATTTCTACCCCATTTTAACAGCTATAAGCTTCAAATTTCACCGATTGCTTACGTATATAGCATATATTGTTGTCTGAAAAAATCATAGAGATCGGTTGTATATATAGTATATATCTCATACAACCGATTGTTCAGATAAGAAACTTTTCGCAATTTCTACCCCATTTTAACAGCTATAAGCTTCAAATTTCACCGATTGCTTACGTATATAGCATATATTGTTGTCTGAAAAAATCATAGAGATCGGTTGTATATATAGTATATATCTCATACAACCGATTGTTCAGATAAGAAACTTTTCGCAATTTCTACCCCATTTTAACAGCTATAAGCTTCAAATTTCACCGATTGCTTACGTATATAGCATATATTGTTGTCTGAAAAAATCATAGAGATCGGTTGTATATATAGTATATATCTCATACAACCGATTGTTCATATAAGAAACTTTTCGCAATTCTACCCCATTTTAACAGCTATAAGCTTCAAATTTCACTGATTGCTACGTATATAGCATATATGTTGTCTGAAAAAATCATAGACGATCGGTGGTATATATAGTATATATCTCATACAACCGATGTTCAGATAAGAAACTTTGCGCAATTCTGCCCCATTTTAACAGCTAGAAGCTTCAATTTCACCAACTGCTTACGTGTATAGCATATATTGTTTGTCTGAAAAAATCATAGAGATCGGTGGTATATATATTATATACTTCGATATAAATCTGTACATTTTGACCCTTTTTTACGGCTAGAAGCTTCAAAATTCATCAAATTTCATCAAATAGTTACGTTTACGTCATATATTGTTGAAATACGTGATTCGTAGTCATAGTTTTTTACACGCAGCCACAAAAAACCCTGAAACTTTGCATCCTCACACAAAGTACCTACCTGTTTTTTATTTTATATTTACTTAAAAATCGTTAAGGTATGTAGATCTGTTCACTATATATTTCTTATCTTATACATCCGTTATTCGGGGATTAAGAACGGGATGAGATTATTGTTCAGCCCCATTCATGAAAGGTATGAAGTCTTCGGCACAGGCGAAGACAGTCCGTTCATTACTTGTCTTTTATTACATGTTTTCGGAATTACTATTACCACTGACTCCTATTTTTCTTACATTACGCCTTGTTGTCGCTGACTTTGTTGTAGGGTAGTACATTTGCTCTTGTTTGATGGCCTGACTTCCCCTGTAGGAAAATCAATAGTTCTAGTTGAGGGAACTTCTTGGAAGTCATCAATAAGTCTGCTCAGTGTGCTAGCATACGGAAGTTGTAACTCAACTGCGAATCAACTTGAGAAGCATAGCGTTCTCAACAAAAAAAAGTCGCTTCTCTCAAGTTGAGAAAAAACAATGTTCTCAACTTGTAGTCATATATGATTCTCTAATTGAATTCTTAATTTAAAGTTCTTAAACTTCTACAACGCTTCCAATCACTTCTTTATTTATATTCAGCAACCAGCTCTGGGCTTTGGTATTGTCACCTTGTAGAACACCTTTTATTTTCAACTTCATCTCAACTTCATATTCAATGTGGTATGTCAACTGGAGATATGTGCTATAGATTTGATAGCTACATATTTCTCAAAATTTCTCATAGGTAATATTATGAATTGAGAAAATGTTGAATATAAACTTGAGAACTATAAGTTTGGAGAATAATCAGAGAATAATATTGGTTTGCAACTTACCAGATGTATATTTTTCGAAGGCTGGATAAAGGTGTCGTTTTGTCAAAAACCCGAGACTATTTGGCTGAAATTTTTGAAAATTGATATCTACTCTCTATATTAGTTAGGTTGAAAAGAGTGCCGCGGAGACCCACATTGGTCAGTGTCAGAAAGCCCGTTGCGATACCACAAAAATGACACAATTACCTCCCAGATTGTTCAGAAAGGGAGCCTCCAGGTAGCGCTATCTGGCACCACTTAACGCCGGATAACTGCACATGATATCCCCAACTGTTTCATCCTCTTGGTACCTTAACAAATCCTATAGCAGAGACGATAGGGCACACTAGCCTTTCTGCATAACAGTAAGGCAGTGCGCGTTGTACTTCTACAAGTGTGGATCCACACGTGATTGGGTTTTTCTTAGACCTCCGCATCCTGAGGTTTGTAGCCATTTATCGTTGGGTTGACGGTAGATATACTCATTAAGCATTAGGCTACATAAGCCAAAGGGTAAATCTAAACGTTCATAGTCAGGAAGGATCTCCTTTGTTGTGCCCCACCTTCGTCAGCAATACACTTTCGTTCAATATTCTGTGTCCTTGGTCCATTTGGGATGTACACAGTTCTGTTGAGCCAAACTCTGAAGAGATTGGCGGAAATTTAACTTTAGTTCAGATTTGAACAAAATAAGATTCAGAGGATTTGATAGCAATTTCCTTCGCTATAAATAAATTTTCCTATCCAAACCGAGACTACCATGATAGCCGATACTTCTGGCTGAAAGACATTGCAATGATCAGGAGTTTGAATGAGAGGTTAGAGGTCTAGGTCCTTTATAAATACCCCTCCTCCAATCCTACCGTTTAACTTAGAACCGTCGGTATCCATATATGGAAATGCTGCCGTCTGCGCCGGTCTGACCGCACCCAATCATCCCTGTTAGAGTTTGCTATAAATTGGCTATCCGCTATTTTGTGGTCGCACAGCAATTTGTGCCTCGAAGAAGAAAATTATTATTGTTAAGTATGATGCAGTGTCCTATGGTTGAGAACTCTAATAGGACAACCCCCTTAAAACGCAGGGCTGACGTTGGCACTACTCGGTATCCTGCTAGATCCAAGGGTATGATATATGATGAGAGATGCCACGCTTTTACTAAGAAACACATAAATTCGCTATATCTCCGTAATTATTTAAGAAGGAATCCAAATTTTGGTGTAGAATAAGAGTGAGGAAATGAGAGTGAGAGTGGGGGTGGGAGGAAAAAGGGAGATGGCAAGAATGGAAAGGAAGTGGGAGCCAGAGTAGAAGTGAGGGTTGGAGTTAAAACTAAAATGAGAAGGGAATTAGGATATACGGAATAAGGGAATGGCAGGAATAAGAAGAAATAGAAGAAAAAGAAGGTTAGGATGATATGGGGGTTGATAGGAGGGAGGACAAGTTTTCGAATGTAGGTAAAATAATTTGGTGTGCAGGGTGCGCTCGCTGAATATAAAAGTCAGTTTAGAACTGAAAGAGTTTATGTCCTGATTCCGTTGTTTAGAAATTGTTAGACTTGATAAATATTTCTTTTTAATTCTGCGCCAAAAAAGTGATTATTGTTCTTGTTTTACACAGAATTCAAATTGACATGTTGTCAAGAACATAGATCTAGGGGAATAGTATAATCAAAATAGTTTTTTAGTTTCACGGTAGTTCGTCTGAAGGAACCACATGATTCAGTGTTACGTTATTGATTTCCCGGCGGGGTTGCCTCCAACAATAACTGCACAAATGTAGATGTAGCTTGCGCGACTCCACGCGCTTATTTTCCATTGGTATTTAGCTTTTAATTTTATTTCAGCAATTTACTTTAAGCTTCACTGACTTAGATTTTTCTCGAGGGAGTTTTGTTGCATTTTCAGAAGTTTTTTTTATGTATTTCTTGTTTGATTTTAGTTTTCTATTGTGGTTTGTATCTACCTATATGAGATTTTCGTTGAATTTCGGATTTATTGTTCGATATGTTTTTGTTGATTTAGGGTTGGGTATCCATCTTATTTATCTGGATATTTGGAACTTTTTTTTGGCGACCGCCCGTGGTGTGATGGTAGCGTGCTCCGCTACCACACCGTATACCCTGGGTTCACACCCCGGACAAAGCAAGCGCTCCGGGTGTATTTCTGCCATGAAAAGCTCTCAGTGAAAACTCATCTGCCTTGCAGATGTCGTTCGGAGTCGGCATAAAACATGTAGGTCCCGTCGGGCCAATTTGTAGGGAAAATCAAGAGGAGCACGACGCAAATTGGAAAGAGAAGCTCGGCCTTAGATCTCTTCGGAGGTTATCGCACCTTACATTTATTTTTTGTTATTTATTTGGAACTTCCAAATTGGTGGCCTACAGAATGACAGTCAAATTCTTCCTTTTAAAGCTTTCTCAAGCTTTTAAACCGGAATTAAAACTATATCGTAATCGAATCCTGGAAAAATTTCGCTCACCCAAGCGGGAACGAATCCGAACCAAAATCTGATCAAAACGGGAACCAGAGCCGAAAGGGAAATGGTCAGGCTAATATCCTAATGGTGCTTTTTACCAAAATGGGTTAGATTTGTATCCAGCAAAGGGCCATGAACATCGATAAACAATCATAAAACCGTCAGCTAGTACTTTTAAAATTCCCGTGGGAGACTAGCACGTTCAGTTTTCACGCGAATATCGAGCTGTGCTAGTCCTCCTCTTGAATAACGAACTGTGCTTGTTTTCCCACGCGAATAACAGACAACTGTTAGTCTTCCAAAGGACCGACGATAAAGCTTTATACAAATTTGGTCTTTGGAGAAATTGCTAAAAATAATTGATCAACTATCATGTTTGCCTGTTGTTGTGTTGTAGAGCTGCTTCGCACCATACTCTAACGGGAGTCCGAGGAAATTTGAAGTTTCAAAAGGGATGGACCAGAGTGAGAGGGGTGTTAGAAGCATAGCTTCCACATTGCGATTAATGGTTTGGTTGTGTCATTGGGGACACTTTCACCAGGACATACATTATGTATTTTGGGGTTGATTCTGGAAATGTATGATTTTAACCTGTTACAGTATGCAGATCAAAGTTAAGCTAGAGTGACACGCGTTTCCTTAGAGAGAGTGCTTTCTTCTTCTGCGAGTTAAAGGTATTCATCGTTAAGAACTGGTTTCGCCGTGCAATTCCTGACATAGAGGTCCGACGCCTTTTTGTGAATATCACTTAGCACTTGCTTGCGCTTTTATCTTTACACCGCTGTGTTCTTAGATGCCGTATTTCCTCATAATACTTGCAGAGATAACTTCTTAAGCCTCGAAGAATAGGGGCCTCTTGAATCAGATGTCTGTTGGGATGCACAGGTTTCTGGGTATTTAACAGAAACTGTTCGTTCAGCATTTCATTTCTCTCCGTAATGCGGAGTATATTCGTGATTTGAGAATTTTATTATGGTCCTGGATTTTTGGTATAATTGTGGTTGCATGCTCGCCAAAATGTAGATCCTGATCGAACGTCATACACCGCATATTTATAACAAGCAGCATTAAGTTCGGGAACGATTAAATATGACCATATTGAACTTTCGATAGCCAGAGCCTCGGCTGCTACAGAAACAGGATTCACTATGGGTATGTGAGGTTGGCAATTGGGTTGGTATTTAAGACGCCTTTTACGACTGGCATACCTACCGCGGGTATATTCTTAGGCCCCTAATACGCTGGGGTAGTAATCGTTAAAGGGATTGGAAGGGATAACATAAACCAGGTTTTCTAGTTCTAAGTATTCATGTATGTAGATATGTACGTCTTCCTTTTAGTTAAATTGAGTAAAATAGTTTACCTTACACTTTTTCTTCAATCACAACAAATACTAAATCCTTTCAAATATTTGACAATCAGCGTTGCACCTTCACACCTTCTTATATCTGTCATCTTATTAAAAGCTTTTTGTCGCATTTTCAGCTTAGTATTAACGAAAATTTCAAAATTAAACAATTGTTATTGCACTACTCTAGTAAATAACAACAAGAATAACTGTAAAACAAAAAATAATCAAAACACTAAAACTTGACAAAAGCAAGATTCAACTGTATGCTGAAAATACAGTTTTTTATAGTGATGTATGTGTGTGTACCTTTGTAAATGAGTCTACTATATCCTGAACTATTACGACTTGCCTTTTGTTCTTTTACGAGATTCGATGAATAGCAAAAGGAAGTGAAAGGGAACAAGCAAACAAAAATTTACAACTTTTACTTAAGTTACTTTCACTGTTCTCTGCTTCCCTGATACAATTACTTGCAGGTAAGCACTTTTGTGTGTATATATTTGCTATTGTTGTTCTTTATAAATTTTATTATTTTTTTATTTTATGTTTTATTTACAACTTTTGCTGTTCAGCTGTTCTTCATTGGCGACTTCCGGTTTAAATTATTACGCGGGTCTAAGGAAGTTTTTTGTTTATTCTATAAATTTTTTTTCTTAGTATTGTTGTTGTTACTTTGGCTTACTACATATAGTTTTGCTAATTGTTTACTCTTGCATTTCATTTTCTTAAGCCGCATTTTTAATAAACATATGTTTTTTGCAAGCAAATTTGCATTTATATAATAAACAGCAGTATTTCATTACTGGGAGCATTCAGCGCCATTTCAAAGAATTCAAAACTTTATTTCGCGAGGATTCTATATTTATATACCCAGCTGCAAAAGATAACATTATTGTTGTTGTACCAAAAGAAACACTCATGTACGATTTTCGGGTGAGACTTTGGGTATATACTTAGACTCGACTGTGGTGGAAAATACGGGGTTCTTGTTATAGTAGTGATAGAGATACTTCCCGAAGATGTTTCGGACTATTGTCGATGTTGATGGTATTTGTAAATCCGGTACTTCCCGAACGATTTAATATAACCACATTAAAGCTTCTAGGCCATCCTGCAACCACACCCTTGTTCCATGGAGAGCTTGGATTCGATGGGATGGAGAAGCTATTAATTGAGACTGGCACCCCCTTGAAAGTGTTGTACTACACAACAACTTTAATCATATGGGTATTTTAGTCGGCTCTTATGACAGGTTTTCCTGCCGTGGGTATATTCTTAGCCCTCCTTAACCCGCTGGAGGTGCGAGTTTTAAGTCGAAGGCTTTAGTTTTGTGAAATTTCACTCTTCCCAAGCGGACCACGATAACTTAACTTGCTTTTTTGAACTTTACTATACTTCAACCTGAGTTCATTCACGTTTATCTCATGAGTTTTGTTTTACGAGAGCATAGGTCCCATCTTATAGTATGAACCTCTTTCTAAGTCACTAGGCCAAATCAGAGACAGGTATTAAAAAATTTAATTATGAAATTAAACTCCGATTAAACAATTTTAATTGTAAAATCTGAGACCTACTATTCTGGTGCTCCGTACTTATTGCTGAGTACTATGTTTTTTCGTTCGTTGGCCGTTCAGGGTTTGATACTTATTCATTCATTGCTCATTGAAAGATCGTCTGACTTTGTGCTAGCCAATCATTATCATAATTAATTGGCAATAAACCGCCTAAGAAATGTTGGCCATTTTGTAACGGGTAAGCCAGCTATCCCTTTTTCGCCACAATTGACACTAATTGGGAGCACCAAGTATGGTCAAGGCTTCCTCCACCTGCCTCTCCCCACTGAGCTGGAGGTCTGTTGATAAAATTTCAAAACTCAAACCATCCTACCCTTCCTTATTAGTTATCTTAACACCCCATTAACATCTAATCTTAACAATGATAGCTTGCTTCAGCAAAGTATCCTCCTTAGCTACTGAAACGGCTGCTTCGCCCTCACTTCCTGTCATGTTCACAATTCGCATTAGCTGGCAACTTCCGCCTTTTTTCGTACAATGTGGTTCCCTTTAAATAACGCATTGCCGTTTCGTTGCTCGCATTCGTTCCATTACGGTCTGCTGTCCTAAAATTGCATTCATCAGTATTTGCGCGGCTATTCATTCCTTTTGGTATTACCTTTACTTATGTTAGTTTGATACTTATTCTTGGCTTTGGCTTTTCTAAGTGCAAACAAACAGACAGAGCAAAAAATTCTAATTTACTTTCTTATGCCCAGTCAAGCTTTCTCAGCCTCCGTCCCAGTACTTCACCATTCCCACTCGCTATCGCGCCGCTTTATTGTGCTAAATCTGCGAATTAAATCTGTGTGACGTTCAACACGAAAACTGCAAGCCAGATTGCCAATTCATTATAATGTTGTTTATCTTGTACCCATTCGTGTACGAGTACTTGCAGTTCACTTTATGTGTTGCTTCTTCTTACTTATGCCACCCTCAAGTTACTCTCTTGTTTATCCTCGCCTTGCACTACTCTTATTCGAGATACAATTTTCTTATCGGTTTTATTGTTATTGTTGTTGTTGTTGGCGCGTTGTTAAGCAATGCATCCAATTTATTATCGCGTAACTTTAGTCGAATGAAAAAGTTTTCTTTGTGAATGGCTTTTCATTTCGCATTTTTCCTCCTTTGGTGAGTGAGATTTTTATTCTTCTTATTTTTTGTTTTTTTGCTTTGCTTTTGGCACTCTTTTCATTTGTATGCTTTTTATTTCACTTTACTTAACTTCATTTTATTCAGTTCATTTTATTTATTTAATTTTTATTTATTTCCCCTGGTTCATTTCACATAAGTTATTCAAAGCTTTTTTGCAAACATTTACATAATTTTCATTTAATATTCCAAACTAAAGCGGAAATAAATTTGGACTTAAGTTTTAATGATATTTTAAGGCATTGATCTCTCTCAGAAGACGTAATAGGGGCGGAAGAAGAGACATAAGAAAATTATGTCGTCAAGCTGTTGTCTACACAATCTCTTAAAAGAACCCCTAATTTTTTGAATTGAAATAACATAATTTTTTCGAAAATTGTCTCCCGATTGCCCTTTAAATCAAAACCCACCAAAAATCACAATTACGCTTTAAAAGTTGTTTTATTGATTCTCTCAAAAGATAAGGTTTGTTCTATCTTAAGCCTTCACCATTATTAACCACAGTGTACCCTGGGATTTAAGGGGTTGATGAATGAGCGTAATTCACAGCTTGCGCAACCCAACTGTCAACCTCAACAATGCAAGGAGAGTTATGTTACAAATATTAATATATTAAATACATACTTAGCAGGCGAGGCTCTGGCGACCCCAAGTTCCTCATGGAACTAAGGCGTGGGGCAGTATGGCCTAGGAAGTTGAAGGTGTTAATATTAAATCAATCCCGTGATGGTTGGGTGAGTACCTCAATGATGCTTGTTACTCTAACGTATACGATCTATACCGGGACCATCATATATCGATAACGCTCCCAACACCTTCGAGGAGATTTGTTATTGGTGCAACAAAAGCAGCAACGATACTCTCTAATGCTTATATTACACATCTAGATCAAAACAGTAATCAATTTAAAATTGCAATATTCAACAAACGCAAGGAATTTTGGATGCATGGGGTAATCCATAATGTTAGCGTAAATGTAGGTGTAAGTGTAGTCATAACACTGTTGTGCAAAGCGAAATCTGACAGAAAACCCATACCATAGAAAGTCATGAAGACAGAAATAGAAATAGAAGATATATATAGATGGGAAAGTGAAACGCTTAAGGAAAGAGAAAGTCAATGTAAAGATGGTGAAAGAGAATACAAAGATGACGAAGAAGAAGAACAGTATAGTAACAATATCGACGATGATGTGCATGAAAATGACTATGGTTTTCGTCACGGTTGCAGAAGCCAAGGCAAGATAAGTGAAGGCGACGTAAATAAAGGAAACAAGAATGAAGGAAAGATAAAAAGTCAAAACGGAAATCCGAACCGAAACCGGACGGCTTGCTATCAATTTGTTACCTTAGAGTTAACGGTTTTTTATGGAAATGTTAAAAAATAAATAAATGCAAGGTGTGATACCAACCGAAGAGATTTTGGGCTGAGCTTCTATTTCAATTTGCTTCGTGCCCCTTTTTTTCCTACAAATTTGCGGGACCTACATATATGTTTTTTTTCTTCAGTGGAGGTCTTACTTAATCGATTATACAATTCAGTGGGTGTTGAACTTGAAAGCCCCTTGGGTACTCCTAACTCGAAGTTTCAGATTTTTGAGTTAGCCTCCTCCTGCCCCCCCCTCCTCCGCCTCCCTGATCTACAGGGGTGTGCGATATTTCTATATCAGTGACCTTCATGGGTACTTTCGAATTACATTGAATTAAGACCAATCATTCTATCATAACCCTACTCGTTCCCAAACCATTTATGCACAGTGATGCTGTTGTAATTCAAAAGTGTCTCTCTAGGCCACTGGGGCGCGCTTGCTTATATAATAAAACTAATTGGGTTACATATCAACAGGAACACAACCATACATCATTCGTCATATCGTTAAAATGCAATTTATGTTTGAAAAAATGCTTGGTTTTGCAAATAAATAAATTTAGTAAATAATTCTACTATAATCATTACTACAAACAATAGCTACTAACTAACCGAAGGCCATTATTTTGCTACTATAATGTTTTTTGGTATAAAGGAAATGATACATAAATTTCTTGATGACACATAAATAAGTGCATATGTATTTAGTAGTCGTATATCAAAATGTGCTTTTACTTTTATTATGAAATTTTCAAAGAAAAACTTACAACAAAATGGCGTTGACAACGTATGTACATATAAATATGTATATGTGATTAATTTTTTATGTATGTACCTATATAAATATATGCGTCTGTACAAATAACTTATGATTTAAAGCTAAAAGCAACATAGGTGAAAGTTCCGAAAAGCTATGTATACAACTTTTAAATGATATTAATTAAAATCACTCGACATATATAGTGCTTAATTTTAGAGTTAACAAATATTTCGGCGCCTGCGATTCTCTCACAGCGACTAGAACATACAGTAAATCTTAGCGACTGAGTAACTCTGACAGAATCTGCTTTCCATTCACTTAACAATATCAGCAATCACAGACTCATACACAGACTCAAAGACAGCTTTTGTCACAAAAACTATTCGCTGTGATGCAATGGAGGAATGGGCATGTTAGTTAAACTGCTACAAGGGCAGATTTAACAAGTAAGGACGGCTAAGTTCGGTTATAACCGAACATTCCATACTCAGCTGAGAGCTTTGGAGACAAAATTGTCTTTTTCATGGATACATATAATGGTAATACTAACAAGTAAGGAAGGCTAGTTCGGGTGTAACCGAACATTACATACTCAGCTGAGAGCTTTGCAGACAAAATAAGGGTAAAACACCATGTAGGAAAATTAAACCTAGGGTAACCCTGGAATGTGTTTGTATGACATGGATATCAAATAAAAGGTATTAAAGAGTATTTTAGAAGGGAGTGGGCCATAGTTCTATAGGTGGACGCCTTTTCAAGGTATCGCCATAAAGGTGGACCAGGGGTGACTCTAGAATGTGTTTGTACGATATGGGTATCAAATAAAGGTATTAATGAGGGTTTTAAAAGGGAAGTGGCCCTTAGGTGTATATGTGAAGGCGTTTTCGAGATATCGACAAAATGTTGACCAGGGTGACCCAGAACATCATCTGTCGGCTACCGCTAATTTATTTGTATATGTAATACCACGAACAGTATTCCTGCCATATTCCAAGGGCTTTTGATTTCGCCCTGCAGAACTTTTTTCATTTTCTTCTACTTAATATGGAGGTGTCACACCCATTTTACAAAGTTTTTTCTAAAGTTATATTTTGCGTCAATAAACCAATCCAATTACCATGTTTCATCCCTTTTTCGTGTTTGGTATAGAATTATGGCATTTTTTTTTCATTTTTCGAAATTTTCAATATCGACAAAGTGGGCGTGGTCATAGTTAGATTTCGCATATTTTTAATACAATATAAAGTGAGTTCAGATAAGTACGTGAACTAATTTTAGTAAAGATATATCGATTTTTGCTCAAGTAATCGTGTTAACGACCGAGCGGAAGGACAACGGTCGACTGTGTATAAAAACTGGGCGTGGCTTCAACCGATTTCGCCATTTTCACAGAAAACAGTTACCGGTATAGAAGCTATGCCCTTACCAAATTTCACAAGGATTGGTAAATTTTTGTTCGACTTATGGCATTAAAAGCATTCTAGACCAATTAAATAAAAAAGGGCGGAGTTACGCCCATTTTGAAATTTTCTTTTATCTTTGTATTTTGTTGCACCATATCATTACTGGAGTCGAATATTGACATAATTTACTTTTATACTGTAAAGATATTAATGTTTTGTTAAAATTTGACTATAAAAAAGTTTTTTTTTAAAAGTGGGCGTATGTTCGTCAACTGATCGCTAATTTTTATTAACACTACATAAGTAATACGAGTACGGTTCCTGCCAAATTTCATCATGATATCTTCAACGACTGCCAAATTACAGCTTGCAAAATTTTTAAATTACCTTCTTTTAAAAGTGGGCGGTGCCACGCCCATTGTTCAAAATTTTTCTAATTTTCTATTTGCGTCATAAGGTCAACGCACCTACCAAGTTTCATCGCTTTATCCGTCTGTGGTAATGAATTATCGCACTTTTTCGGTTTTTCGAAATTTTCGATATCGAAAAAGTGGGCGTGGTTATAGTCCGATATCGTTCATTTTAATAGCGATCTGAGATGAGCGCTCAGGAACCTACGTACCAAATTTCATCAAGATACCTCAAAATTTACTCAAGTTATCGAGTTTAACAGGCGGAACGGGACATGGCTAAATGAATTTCTTTTTCACCCAGATCATTTTGATACATAGAAGTCTATATCTATCTCGATTATTTTATGCCGTTACGGATTACCGTTATGCGAACAAAATTGATATATTCTGTGAGCTCTACTCAGCTGAGTATAAAAACGTGCTCGCTAGCAGTGGATATCCACTGTTAAATCTGCGGCGATATGTCATAACAGCAGAAAGTCATATTTCATAGGTTTTACCAGGGCCCCTGTCATGTTATACGATCCGTGATCGAAATCAATATTTAAATCACAATATCTCCTAATTGATGAATCATTTGCATTATAGTAGTATGACAGAAATAGTTTCACGGATTCATAATTATCATTTGATTGAAATTGGTTTTTCATCTGTCATCCTATAATACGATACGGCTCCAGAAATAACACCACTGCTATGAGCTGGCCTGCCGAATTCCACGTATCTGGGACGGCGGCATACTTCCGATTCGCGTGCGCGCTACATGAGCTGCATGGGTACTCTTCCCTTTCCTACGGCGCTTTTACTCCACTCATCTTGAGCGTCGAATCGATTCTTCTCGCGCCTGTATGGCAACATCAGCTTTACTCACTCCGATCCATTGTCGTATATTGCTTTAAATTTCTCATCGAGAAAATATATCGGTATGGTTACCGCTATGACCCAGGCAGCTTCGGACAAAAACGTAGGGTTAGCCGAAACTATTCGCAGCGCCCCTCCGCGTTGAACCTAGGCGAGTGTGGTTCTGTATTGATGTGTTTTATTAATTCTGTCCAGATTTACACACCGTATAAAGTATAGAATACGAGGCTGCAGCAGGCAAGCAAAGTGAACTAAAATAATACTTATTTACTTACATCTAGCGTAAAATGTCCAGTTCAGCTCGATTTAAAACATTTAAACCGCACTCCTGACAAACTACGAAAATTTACTTTAGCTGTAATGACTTGTGGCATAAAAATGACGCACCATTATTAGCACAGATCCACTTAAAAGATTTACATAATTGAAATTTTGCACGCTGAAAGCTAGTGGTCCTGAAAGATTGCTATCACTGTTTAAATACTTATAGCGATATTAATTTAAGTATGTGACTTTGAGCAGTGATATTTAGCTATATCTACTAATAAAGGTAGAGGCTATATTTAAAAGGTATAATATTTGCAGGATGATCCCACTCCTCATCTTTGGAACACATATCTTAACTGCTATAACTCTTCGTGTACTTGCCCCAGACCAAACACGTTTTTTTGTCTAAGAAATTGTATTCTAGGAATTTTGGAAAAGTGAAGAGTTGCATCGTCTTCTGATTTTCGGAACAAACTCGGCACTATTTGGGTCAGTTCGTTATTGTGTGTCTTTGACTGTCTCGGATCAGTCCCTTGGTTGTTTACAGAAAAATAACTCGATATTATCTCTCATAGCTTTAAGATTGTTTTCTAGATTTTTCAAGACTATTTCGAAACTGTTTCTGAAATGTTATTCGGAGTCATTTAGATGCTGTTCGAGAATCATATCGGATGGATTGTACGTTACTTTTGTGCTATCGCCGGATGATTTCGAAATTGTTTTCGAAACCACTTTAAGACCATTTAGAAAAATTTCTGGGCACCATCTTTTTAAAAGCTACAGTATATCCATTCTTCTATGGAACTTTAGTGGTTTATCTCCGAACTATTTCGCGAGTGGGTGCGCTATAATTTCGAAATTATCTCTAACTGTCTCGGAATTGTTTCAGTATCATGTCGGCGCTAAGCGCAATAATTTTATGTTGCATTTTTTTCGTACGTACGTTATAACTTTGATTGGGGTACTACGTAATGCCATAAAGGAATCGATAAAGATATAGACTTCCATATATCGAAATTATCAGCACCAAAATAAGATAGGATTAAGCCGAGTCCGTCTTCCGCTCGTTACACCAAAACTTTAGGAAAAATTGGGTTTCTTAGCGAAATTATCCCAATTTTTGAGAGCCCATGTTGGGTACTTAATGTTCGCTTACGCCCGAACTTAGACTTCCTTGGTGTTGTTACATAATTGGGAGCTCTTACTAGCTTTACTAATGTATTTATTGCTTAATATTAAACAATACACTCATATAATCATAAATCACTCATAAAAATTAATTTATACTGCTGAAGTTTATTATTACTATTTGCGTGCAAAACGAACAATGGAAAGTAAAAGTAACCAAAACAAAAGGTTGAATTACAAGAGAACTGTATTAAAATGCACACAAAAAATTAAATAGCAAAAGCGAAAGGAGCTAGTTCGCTATTGTAATGTGCTAAGCTGACAACCTGCTGACAAATCGATGAATGACGAGTATGGCTAAGAGCTACAGTGACGAACAAAAGTCCACAAAACTTATCTTATTATAAATGTGATTAAACATTTTATTGTAAACTATTTCTTGTCATACTAAACTAAAACAGTCCTTGCATTAATATAAGAAGCAAAGTTATTGGAAAGAAACGTAAAAACACGTTGACAAAAGTCTAAATATAGTACACAAATAACCCGTTTAGTATAAACAAGTTCACGTACTTAGCACTTATTAGTCTGTCCCACCCTTAGCGTCAATACCACCTCAAGCTGTCGTGGGATTGAGGCTACTAAATTTGTTAACTCGGCAGTTGTTAAGGCCCGAACACATAAGAATAACCTATTTGACGATCCCCATACAAACGCATGCAGTCAACTCATCTGTCAGCACACGATGCTTAGATGAAACAATAATAATAATAAAGGCTAGAAATAATTAGGTAGGTCCTAGGTTCTAGTAATCACACTCCTCATCAATCTAGAGCGTTGATCAGACAATTAAATAAAAGCATCGGGCGCGTGAAATTTCTAAAAATGTGAGGCGTAACATAACCTGATTAAGGTTCAGTTGGTCTTATATATGACTACCAATAGAAATTTGACGCGTCCAACGCTTTTATTTTAATTGTCTGATCAACGCCCTAGATTGATAAGGAGTGTGATACTAGTACCTAGGACCTACCTAATTATTTTCTAGCTTTTAGTATTATTTTTATTTCATGTAATTAAGTATTGTTTTCAATAAAACGTTTAACTAAACATTTTTTTAAATTATTTTATTTTCAAGTTTTTAGTCTTTATTTAATTGCCTATTATTTCTCATTCTATTAGTTCATTTAGTGACTCATTATTACAAGGACTCTTTCGACAATTTGTTACAACCTAAGTCCTCAATACACAATCCTTCCAAAGACTTTACTCGACTCTGCGCCACGTATGCTTGTCCCCTCCTCCAACTCACTTCTACGGACTGTATGCAATATTTGTTCCAAATATGAGCCAAACGGACATCAAGGTGCTTTCCTTCATGTATATATTATGTGTTCCAATATGGACCAAATCAAATCGGACCACAAATATGATGTTTGTGAATATCTCGATCCTTGCGCCACCTAGCGACGGTGTTGATAGGCGCTTTCTATTCATGTATGTATTATGTGTTCCACATATGACCAAATCGGACCAAAATACGATATTGCGCCACCCAAGGCGATTTTTTTTATAGGTCGCCTTCTATTCTTGTAGGTATTATGTGTTCCAATATGAGCCAAATAGGACTACAAATACGATTTTTGTGAATATCTCGATCATTGCGTCACCTAGCGGCGATTCTTTTTCGTATTATTGCATTGTCATCGGGATCTGAACTATATTCCAAGTTTCAAAGCTTGTAGCTTATCGGGAAGTTACTTAAATTTTAATTGCAAAATTCGTTCACAACGGCCGGCCGTGCAGCCTGTCAAAGTCAACCTAAACAAACCCGTTTAATAAGAAGCTTTGCGTAGTGTTCTGCTGTGAAAGCTATCTTGTTCAGAGCTCTTCTGATTGTTCTTGGATGGGCACAATTGCCTGATGAGTTTGCTATGTATTTGGCTTATTTCGGTGCAGAAACTTTTGCATTTTTGTCCACTTGTTTCAAAATGAAGATGATGTCTCGGCGATGTAGTTTGCTCGGACGGCCACTGCGCTGTATATTTCAAGAAGAATGACTTTTTTCAAAGTCTATTACAATGGTCTCTACTCTTGCTCGTCTCAAGAGTGGTTTGCACACAAAGTATATTGACTTTGGTAACATAACGGTTGGTCGAAACGGCCAAAGCGAATCGAGATAAATATAAATTTCCATATATCAAAATTCTCAGTATGAATAAAGGAATTTATATATATATGTCCGCCGGTCCGTCCGTCTGTTCCTCCGTCTGTATATGTTCACAATAACTTGAGTAGGTATTGAGATATCTTATTAGAATTTGGTATATGGGTTCCTTGGCACCCATCTCTCATTGCTAATTAAAATTAGCGAAATCGGATGATAAATACGCCCTTTTTATATATATAAAATTTTGGAAAACAAAAAAACCAGATTATTAGTAAATAATACACATTAAATATTGAAATTTGATATGTAGACTGATATTGAGACTAGGATAAAATTTGAAAAACTTTTGAAATGGGAGTGGTACCGCCCACTTTTCAAATACTTTTAATAAATCAAAAACCGTTGCATCTATCATTACAAAATTCAGCAGAGAGGTTGCCTTTACTATAATGAATGCTTTGAGGAAAAATTTACGAAATCGGTTCAGAACCACACCCACTTTTATATAAAAGATTTTTAAAAGGGCCGTGGACAAACAAAACAAGCTATATATTGCAAAAAAGAGCATCATATCTTGCTCAAGTGAAATTATAACAAGAAATATGAAAGAATTTAACTTTTGAAAATGGGCGTATCACCGCCCCCTTTTATGGCTATTTTCGGGAGCCATAACTGGAAGAAAAATTAACATATCGTAGTAAAATTGCCAATACATACTTTCTTAATAGCAGGGCATATTATGAGTAAAAATGGCGGGATCGGTTAAGGACCATGTGCACATTTTGGAAAAGATATTTAAAAGGGACGTAGACAAGAATAATAAGCTGTAGCTTAGCAAAAAATAGTTTTGTATCAATGAATATTTCACTTGATAAGTTTTTATTGTAAAAGAAAATTGGGAGACATTCGTTCTTTTTAAATGGGCGGTGCCACGTCCTATTTCGATCAAGTATTACACAACTATCCTATAGCTAAAAAATCCTCGTACAAAATTGGATACACATGTTAGGCTTGTAACAAGAAATATTTCTTTTAAAAATGGCCTACATCGGTTAAAGACCACTCCCACTTTTATTTAAGAGATGTAATATGCAAAATCTATTAGAAACATTGCTTTGTATATTGATATTTTACTTTTAGTGTCATTGTAATAAGAAAAGAATACTTGAAAAAAATTTTAAGAGCGTGGCACAGCCCACTTTTTTGTCCAAGCAATATCTCACGTTTTGGGACCGTTATTCGAAGATGAGTTGACGTATACATAAGTTGGTACAGATATTTCCCTATAATGAAAAATATTAGTTAACAGCCACACACTCTTTTGATAATACTTTTGTCCAAAATGTGCTTCAGTAGGATTAGAAAAGTAATTTATCTGAAATGAACTGTACTGTACAATTGAAACCCAAGCTGAACCCCACGTTCGTTACACCCGAACTTAAACACCCCTACTATTTCGCAATGTTTTTGTCTTTTTCAGCAACGAAAGCAGGGGGTGTATGTAGACTTTTGTCCGTCACTGTACATAAGTTGTGGCCTGGATTGGAGCGCGCGAGCACCAAAAGGGTTTGAGTTCGTCTGCTTGTACACGCTCGTGTCACTTATGGTTGTGCGTGCCTGGACATTTTATTGCCGTACGAAGGTGACATTGTTGCGTGTAATTTTGTGTTACCAAAAAAATAAATTTTTTGTCAAAATATTGTTACGCTTTAGACTTGTTTTTTTTTATGTTGCTGACTGAAGTTATTATCTTACCTTCACAGTTTTACTTGTACTTTACTTCCTGTGTGAATTGCGTTGATATAAATCATGTGCTTTCAGTTTCAAATTTCATTCCCCCTCTACTTTTTTTATTGCTATTGCTTCAACAATATTTATTATAAAAGTGTGCTTGTATTCCCTATTTTAAGTATTCTTTGGTAGTTTATACCTCATAAAATTATGTGCAAATGGTAATAACTGTACATAATAAACGTAATGTAAAAGTTATGCTCGTAAAGTAGATATGTATATATGTAGTTGTTAGTTGTGTAATGCATATAGTGTTGACTGACTATCCTTGAGTACTAGCATTATAATCTAATCCCCAAAGAAGTGAGGATATACTTACATAATTGTTAAGTACAATAAAGATTTTTTACCTTCCATCTTATTTCACGTACTAGACGACGGACTCTTACTACGTCACGTGCGGTCTTTTTACGTTTGTTGATATTTTTAATAGAAGATTGCACGTTGTTTGTATGCATATAATAGCTTTAAACCCGAGAGATGTGCATACATTCTTCAGAGTTTCTTTTCCAGTTTATGTAATAAGTTTAAGAATAGAAGCATGGATGAATTGGAAGCATGTGGCACAATATTTTTAGTGCAGATAAAAAAGACTATCACAGCTGGGAAAGAGGATCATAAGCGATTTTATCGTTATGTTGTTGTTGTTTTTATTGTAGCGATGAAGACATAAAGGTTTTGGGTACTATGATAGATTTTTTTGGTAGTTTGCTGCATATATGTAGATCGGGTACAATTAAGGTACTAGCCCACCGATCTCGGGAACGATTAAATATGACTACAATGAACCTCTAGGACGTCTTGCTTCAGGAAGTCTACTGTATTTGACAGTATACAACATTATAATATAAATATGCTTTAACGATTTCATTTTTTGATCACATTTATTTTGCCAATTATTTTTGTATATATGGAGTTATGTTGTTAGGTGTGTTTGCCAGCGTAACCACTATACCACAATTGTGGTAGATCTACTACATTTTTGGAAAATACTTCTTTCTACCTCAATTACCCTCCAATCTATTACAAGGTTACTTGGCAACACATTGATATCAGATATCTTCGGGCAACACTATTTTGTTTAATAGGATTGTCATAATATTCGAGTAACTAGATCGAAAGTCATAAGTTAATCCTTTATTCGAAAATGTACAGAAGATATATTTTGACTTCCATGACAACTTTCTTTCTGGAAGGACTCTGAGGTATTTGTGAAAGTTTTCTTCTGCAGGATGTTCTACCGTTTAATGAATCATATAACATTTTAAGAATATCTAGGGGCAACATTATTTTCTGAATATTATTTTTTTCTGGGGCTGGCCTAAAAGACTTCGCTGAAAGTTTTGACCACAATCTTACTCATGCACGTAATAGCCAGCGAGCGATTTGTGCAACCAAAATAACTTGTGTGGTGTTCCTCGGGGCTCTAGTTTTGGGTCCCTTGCTATTTAGTATATTTGTTAATGACGTATTTTTGACTTGGAAATACGCTACCATCCACGCTTATTCTGATGATTTTCAGCTGTATCTTTCAGGTCACATTGTTAGTGTTAGTGCGGTTAATGAAAATCTAAACAAAGATATAGAGTCCATTTCTCGCTGGGCTACTCAGACTTAACTTAGCCAAATGGAGCAAAATCATATACTCTGCCTATACATTATCGGAAAGTGTTAGTCGAAGATATTCCAGCTGTTTATTCTGATGGTCAGTATATTTACCAATTTGGGATTCATATCAACTCTTCTCTTAGCTCATAGATCATATCGTCACCTCTCTGAGTCTGGCCAGTACAACTTTTACGTGGACTACCTATTGGAAAAATTGCGTGTATATTTGGCCGTATTTATGCCGTGAAACAAAAAATTGCCGTGGCCATATTTTAGAAAATACAGGCGTGGCACGCGCAACTTCACGTGAAAGTTAGCGTGCACCCTCGGAAAACCACCTTAGAGACCAGCTAGGAAAATAGTTCTTGCACACGAACTTTGCCGTAAATTTGCCGTAGGTAAGTGGCATTATTATATAATTCGAAAAAAATAAAATTTAACTTTTTTTTATGGTGCACCGCCAACTTCACGTGAAGTTAGCGTGCCACTTTTCGAAAACCACCTCAGACACCAGTTAGGAAAATAATTCTTGCACGTGAATTTGCCGTAAATTTGCCGTGAATTATCCGTGAAACAAAAAAATTTGCCGCGGCCACGTTTTAGAAAATACAGGGTGGCACGCTAACTTCACGTGAAGTTGGCGTGCCACCCTCAGAAAACCACCTTAGATGCCAGCTAGAAAAATAATTCTTGCACACGAATTTGCCGTAAATTTGCCGTAGATAAGTGGCATATTTTATAAATTCGAAAAAAAAATTTCAAATTTTTTTTATGGTGCACCGCCAACTTCACGTGAAGTTAGCGTGCCACCCTCAGAAAACCACCTTAGAGGCCAGCTAGGAAAATAATTCTTGCACACGAATTTGCCGTAAATTTGCCGTAGATAAGTGGCATATTTTATAAATTCGAAAAAAGAAATTTCAAATTTTTTTATAGTGCACCGCCAACTTCACGAGAAGTTAGCGTGCCACCCTCAGAAAACCACCTTAGAGGCCAGCTAGGAAAATAATTCTTGCACACGAATTTGCCGTAAATTTGCCGTAGATAAGTGGCATATTTTATAAATTCGGAAAAAGAAATTTCAAATTTTTTTTATAGTGCACCGCCAACTTCACGTGAAGTTAGCGTGCCACCCTCAGAAAACCACCTTAGAGGCCAGCTAGGAAAATAATTCTTGCACACGAATTTGCCGTAAATTTGCCGAAGATAAGTGGCATATTTTATAAATTCGAAAAAAGAAATTTCAAATTTTTTTATAGTGCACCGCCAACTTCACGTGAAGTTAGCGTGCCACCCTTAGAAAACCACCTTAGAGGCCAGCTAGGAAAATAATTCTTGCACACGAAGTTGCCGTAAATTTGCCGTAGATAAGTGGCATATTTTATAAATTCGGAAAAAGAAATTTCAAATTTTTTTTATAGTGCACCGCCAACTTCACGTGAAGTTAGCGTGCCACCCTCAGAAAACCACCTTAGAGGCCAGCTAGGAAAATAATTCTTGCACACGAATTTGCTGTAAATTTGCCGTAGATAAGTGGCATATTTTATAAATTCGGAAAAAGAAATTTCAAATTTTTTTTATAGTGCACCGCCAACTTCACGTGAAGTTAGCGTGCCACCCTCAGAAAACCACCTTAGAGAACAGCTAGGAAAATAGTTCTTGCACACGAATTTGCCGTAAATTTGCCGTAGATAAGTGGCATATTTTATAAATTCGAAAAAGAAATTTCAAATTTTTTTATAGTGCACCGCCAACTTCACGTGAAGTTAGCGTGCCACCCTCAGAAAACCACCTTAGAGGCCAGCTAAGAAAATAATTCTTGCACACGAATTTGCCGTAAATTTGCCGTAGATAAGTGGCATATTTTATAAATTCGAAAAAGAAATTTCAAATTTTTTTATAGTGCACCGCCAACTTCACGTGAAGTTAGCGTGCCACCCTCAGAAAACCACCTTAGAGGCCAGCTAGGAAAATAATTCTTGCACACGAATTTGTCGTAAATTTGCCGTAGATAAGTGGCATATTTTATAAATTCGAAAAAAGAAATTTCAAATTTTTTTTATAGTGCACCGCCAACTTCACGTGAAGTTAGCGTGCCACCCTCAGAAAACCACCTTAGAGGCCAGCTAGGAAAATAATTCTTGCACACGAATTTGCCGTAAATTTGCCGTAGATAAGTGGCATATTTTATAAATTCGAAAAAAGAAATTTCAAATTTTTTTATAGTGCACCGCCAACTTCACGTGAAGTTAGCGTGCCACCCTCAGAAAACCACCTTAGAGGCCAGCTAAGAAAATAATTCTTGCACACGAATTTGC